>JABVXU010000057.1:0-212066 GCA_013365365.1 Cruorifilaria tuberocauda
TCATTCATTCATTCAATCTTTCATTCATCTATTCATTCATTCATTCATTCATTCATTCATTCATTCCTTCATTCATTCATTCATTCATTCATTCATTCATTCATTCATTCATTCATTTCATTTATTCATTCATTCAATCTTTCATTCATTCTTTCATTCAATCTTTCATCCTTTCATTCATTCATTCAATCATTCATTCATTAATTCATTCATTCATTCTTTCATTCATTCATTCTTTGATTCGTTCATTCGATCGTTCATTCATTCATTTATACTTTACTACTCACTAAACACTAAAGACGAATGATTAAGGACATTAAGGATTTTATTATTTAATAACTAATACCGATTTACTTAATCACATCGAATGCTGTGTGCATGTGTATGTGCATGTGTATGTGTATGTGTAAGCTAATATTTGCTTGAGAGAAAGAAGTTGGTGATAAATTGTTAAAGTATTATTGATGAAATGCCCCTATTCTCGTAAAGAGCGCATATTTCAACGCTACTTTTGATGGGAAGAATGGCTTAACGAACGCCATTCAACTTCAATATCTTTTAAAAGAAGTGAGGAAAATGTGAAAAGTTCATTTAGCGAAACTGTCCTATTTAAGAATTAGAAATATTACCTCATTTCACTCAATCATACTATTGCAAAATTCTGCTTTCAATTTGGATAAATTTAAATTTTGCTACAATTGTTAATTCATGTGAAAAGAATTTTTGCATGGTAAAATTAATGGAAAAAAAAATCAATCAAACAACGAAGAGAATATTATTCTTCATTAGCATTAACAATAGAGTAGAAATATGAAGTGCTATCTTTTCAAGTATTTTAAAAAACTTTCAAATTTGAGCAGTAATCTATTTGAATGAACTCATTGGTTGTTTGAAAAATAAGAAATTATTGAAATTTAAAGTTTAGAAAGTTAAGTTCAAAAACAAAAATCTCATTGATACATACAAATTATAACGATTAGATAGTATCATGCAAGATGAATGAATTCAAGTAAATTCGATAGAAACCTCAGGGCAACAATGTAGTTAGAAAGCAGAGTTTTTAATCTCGAATCTTTGATAAAAAAATTCTTGATAGTTGGTGTTAAATGAATTATCATGAGATGATCAAGAAGAACCATTCAGTTCCGGATATCTATGACCTTTAAGATTTAATTAAGGCTTAATGCTAGGCCATATTGATCAACGGGAATTTCATCTTTTGATAGTTTCCATTACAAATATGACTTAGAAGAAAAAAAAAGAGAGGAAAATAACTGAGATAGAGTATTTTGATAGAGTATCAGCATTCTTTATTATCATCCTGTCTAGTGATAAGGAGATCAGAGGAGCGGAAGAAACAACAGAGAGATGGATGAATGAAAGACAGATCACAGCTGTTCTATCAATTTGCTATTTCTAAGCCATGAAGAGACTTTAATTGTTGCTGAAGAGTTTTTTCAAAGTATAACTTTTAACGGATTCATTAATGATAATCATTAATTTATCAGTATTTTTTTAATCCAAGTTTATCTTTATCAGTTTCTTACTGGCTTAAGTTTATAATGCTTTGATATGAAGTAAGTGGCCCACTATGCGTTTGATTGCCAATTCACATAATGAAAATTATTCATATCCTTAATGTTACTTTTTCATTATCATTACTAAATATCTCTTTTTATTATTCAAGAAAAACTACAAGTAAAAATCCCTATTTAACTCTACTAATAGCAGATTTATTCCGGTTTCTGATTCCAGTTTCCATCATTAAATGTTATAATGATGAATGAGTGAAACCTGAAATAAACAATAATTTTATGCAGTGGTCATTAATAATTAACCGGCAAGCAATATTAATCGATCCTTTGAATTGGGAAAAAAAATAATAATAATAATAATAATTAAAGTATGAAAATCATAAAATAATTCAATTAAATGAGAAAGTATAGTGACTAGAAAAATGACTGATAATTCTTGAAAGTGAGAAATTGATATTATTATGCAAAAAAAAAAAGCATCTTTTCATTTTATAACTAAAAATTGTATATTTGAATAATTTTTACCTGTTCCTTGATGAATCGTTGAGAATATTTGAAGAAAGTGATAGAAAAAATATGTATATATAATGTCGTTGTTAAATGAAATGGAATTATAGCGAATCAAAAAAGAGAAAATTTATCAGAAATAATAAATCACATTCATTTCTTACCATTCGCTATTCTCGTTGCAAATTTATTTCTAATCAATCGGAACTAATTATCATATCACACTGCTCGAAAATATTTGATATCATTTTTAAAATCTATTTGGCTTAAACATAGAATAAACATTGAAGAGAAGAAGAATTGTGATATGAGGAAAGAATGATAAGAACTGATAAAAGATATCGGATAGAACTGACGAAAAAAAAAGCTTAGAGAAATGAAGAAGTATTTGTCAGTAATACAAATGTTTACTCTATCTTTAAGCCAATTATAATTTAATAGGTAATCTTGTAATTACTCTGTTAAAGTAGTAAAAGGAAAAAATTAACAAACCACCTCTCTCTTTACGGCTGTTTCATCTCTTCACGTGAAACCCTTTACGTAAGAATATATCTTTCACGTGTATTCCGTAAAAAGATCATAAGTTTAACATTTTTTGTACGTAGAAATAAACGTAGAAAAAGGAAAAATGATATCGCTGTTAAATGAAATGGAATTGTGGCGAGTCAAAAAAAAAAAAGTATACATATATCATTAATATCAATTTGCTGAAAAGACAGTTTTCAGGAACGAACTTTTTATTTCTCATGAAAAATGTGACGTTAAAAAAAGAAGTAAAACGGAGGAGAAAACTATTATATGGGAATTTTATTGATTTGAATAAGCTTTTAAATCTGAGCAAATATTTGATGACAAAATTTTTATCAGGTCAAAAAAAAAAGTTCAGTAGTAGCATGTTTAGAAAAATTAATAAATAATTTTACAGCTAAAATTTAATTTCATCAAGATTACTTCTTACTCATCAAGTTTCAAAGATTTAAACATCATCATAAAATCTGGAAAGAAATTTGTTGAAAATCAAAATTTAACTAGTTCAAAACATACGATAATTAGTTTCAATACATTAATTTACAATCCTACGTGTGTAAAAACATTATCAGTAAGTAGTAGTAAGTAATAGGTTGTTACTTAGCAACATTTGTTTTCAAGTGTTCCAGCTTTCTCATTAAACAAATTTATAAATCAATTTTAGCTAATTTTAAAAGTTAATTTTCAGTGAAAATATTAATAAATCTTTTTAACAAAATATATAATTTAAAAAAATTGATAATCTTTTTATCAATAAATTTCATTCAAATATAACTAAAAAAGTTTTATCAATAAAATTTTTTATTGATAACTTTTTCAATTATTTTTTTTTCTAAATTATCTTTCTCTTTGCTTTTTTTCTTCTAACTTTCTAATTTCTAAAATCTAACATCTGACTTTTTGATTTTTAAAATCTAAAATCTCTAATATGTAGTAAAGATATTTACCAGTAAATTACTTTTTTAATAACTTTTCTATCAAAATTGATCTATTTTTTTTCTTCGAGTAATTAAAGAATGCCATTTTAAATAAATTATCAATTGAAATTTCACATACCAAATCGGATACCAAATAATTCATCCGTATTTTCAAACAGTATTCTCTGAATAGTTTGAAAAAAGAAAAAAAAAAAGTCATTTAATGTCATAGTGATATTATGCATAACCTCGGAAATTTTAAATGAAAGAAAAGTCATTGAACTCTTTGAAATCATTGTGAAGAGATTCTCCGACTGAATTGTGGTCAAAATATTTACCAGGAAATTTTCTCGTTCTTCTTTTGATTAATTAACAAAATGATGTATTATTACTTATTAAAAAAAAAAAAAACAT
The DNA here is from genome assembly GCA_013365365.1 of Cruorifilaria tuberocauda. Taxonomy (NCBI): domain Eukaryota; kingdom Metazoa; phylum Nematoda; class Chromadorea; order Rhabditida; family Onchocercidae; genus Cruorifilaria; species Cruorifilaria tuberocauda. Next base: position 3,902 of record JABVXU010000057.1, read on the forward strand.
ACACACAGATTGAAATTTACCTGTTTATAATTAATAACGATATAAAATACTAAAATTACTTGTTAATTTGAATATAATTCATCATATTGATTATAATAATCCTCCTCATATTATGATAAATTTACTATATTTACTGGGAAATTTTATAATTCTTCTTTTAACAAACGATGTAATATTATTCGAAACAAAAAAAAAAAACAGATTGAGATTTACCTGTCTATAATTGATAATGATATTAAATACTAAAATTACCTGTTAATTTGAGTTGCCATGCTAATAGTGATAAAAAAGAAAAATGCGATAAGCAACTTTTCTCTTTTTCCAGAACATGTCAACTGGAATATAAATTTAGAATCAGATAACAATTAAAGTTAATAGGAATGAAATTGTGAAGGGAAGTAGACGAAGAGGTTCGCTATAATTTCAATTTCGAAGCATTTATAATTATTCATAAAAGGAAGTAATTAAGGTATACTTGCGGTATCTCGTCTCTACCTGTGATAAGCATTTTCAACACAATCAGCACAATAAATTTCTTCTTTCATTGCTCTCTCTCCCGGATTTCATATATTTCCATTTATAAATTCACTGAACAGATGATAATTTGCATATCAGAATACTAAAATGATTTATCTAAATTTGACTGAAATCATTTGAACAAGAGGAAAGACTAAATCTGAAAAAAATTAAAAAATTATAGTATATTTCAGGATAGGGAGATATAATAAAAAATTATAGTATATTTCAGGATAAGAAGATATAATAAAAAATTATAGTATATTTCAGGATAAGAAGATATAATAAAAAATTATAGTATATTTCAGGATAAGAAGATATAATAAAAAATTATAGTATATTTCAGGATAAGAAGATATAATAAAAAATTATAGTATATTTCAGGATAAGATATAGTAAAAAATTATAGTATATTTCAGGATAGGGAGATATAATGAAAAATTATAGTATATTTCAGGATAAGAAGATATAATAAAAAATTATAGTATATTTCAGGATAAGATATAGTAAAAAATTATAGTATATTTCAGGATAGGGAGATATAATGAAAAATTATAGTATATTTCAGGATAAGAAGATGTAATAAATTTTAATAAAAACAAAAAAAACGATAGTACAATAATATCATAATAGCAATTAAGCAGGAGAGCTTATTGATTAAGCACTGTCCATATAATGTTAAGCTTATATCGTTGTCTGCTTTTAAGCCTAAAAAGCAATCGATAAAAGAAGGAAGTATGAAATAGAAAATAAAAAAAAAAAAAAAAAACTTCAATAGACGAGAAATGGTAAATGGTTGCGCAATCGGAAACAGAAAAATAAAAAGTTGGATAAGGACAAGAGGACAAGTGTCAAGATTTGTTTTAACGTTGCTCACTTTTAAAGGCACTTCTCCTCTTTCCATTACTTCTCCTCACTTTTTTTTTATTCATTCTATCACAATTGCCGTCTACTTATCGGTTTTTTTCTCTTTTTTTTTTAACTCATAGCAGCAACTGACTAAATGCTAAAAGTAATCATCAGCTAAGTGAAGTTGTAAATGAAGAAAGAAAGCTAATATAAGCTTCATTTGCATTCATACATCTTTCTCACTCCCTATTTTTCTCATTAATTCTTCTCCAATCACATCAAATACAAATGAATGCATGATGATAAATGATGTATGTTATCAGCAGCAATATATGAGACATTTAGAATGTTATCATAATATATCAATTTCTTCCAGCGTATAGATATAATACAATTTAATTAAATGATTTAGAAGATTAAATTATTCAAATGAAATATCTTTTTAATCATCTATTGAGTATTTATTTAATTGTGAGGATAATTTCATTTAGTTATTTAGCTGAAATTATTCAAATGATTACTGATAACATTGAATTTTAATTTTTTACCTATAGGATAAAAATCTAAAATTCAATAATTATTAATGAATTATCGTCTACGAAATTTATAAAATTCCTTCATCCAAAATGAATGAATACTTTTCACCTGAAAAAAAATATAACTTTAACTTTTAATTATAATTTTTCACATGAAAAATCTTTCGATAAGAATAAGTAAGCTAAATGCTATCGTTATAGAAATAGTATTCTTAAAAAAAAGCGTGCTTTTAAGGTAAAACATTCATAAGATTTCTTTCTTCACTTCTCGATTGCATGCTAATAAGAGTATACTTTTAAAAAAGTTAGAAATACTCCTTATCATTAGTTAAAGCCCTTATTAATCGATAGCTTTAAAGGGGGGATTTGAACTTTATGGATATCACCAGATTGCTTCGTTTAGGGTTTAGCCTCATGGAGATCATTTAAAAATTTATCATTTTCATTAAAGAAAATTTATTTTGGAGATAAATAGATGAGTATAGTAGCAGATTCCTAGGATGATTGACGATATTCATTTATATATTTTATTCCGGCTACTGGTTTTGCTAATCTGATAAGCATAGAAGAAGCACTGTTCTTTTTCCTCCAAATATCATATCATCTCAATTCACCTCAGAGATTTCTATCTCTAAGGACTGGTAATTTGAAAATGTTGAAAATGCACATTTATCCATTTACTTCAATAGTCATATGTAAACATACATGATATACATGATAAATTAAACGAGTGAATTTAATTTTTAAAAATTTCCTCTCCCGTATTTCGTTATTGTGCTATTTGTGCAATGAAGCTTAAACTAGCTTTATTCCTGACCGGTAATTGTCAAGGACTATTATTTTCGTCAATCCTCTTTACCGATTGATATCCGATTTTCAAGCGATTTCATTTCAGAAAATTGAAAAATTTTTAATATGAAAACAAGAAAATTTAACGATGTACAAATAAAACTAGTAAAAATTCTCTCCAAATCTTTTATCAAATTTTGTTCAAAAAATTATTTGATAGGTGAAAAAAATTGGAAGATATGCGAAATCAAAATACACTTGAAAACTGATATATGATAACAAAATGAAAAAAAAAAAGCTAAAACGATGAAATGTTCATTTCTTTCTTGCACATGAAAAAATACCAACATGGATACTTGGCTAACATGGATACTTGGCTAACATGGATACTTACGTAACATGGATACTTGGCTAACATGGATACTTACGTAACATGGATACTTTTAAAATGCAAAAGCCTTTGCCTTTTTGTATTGATTTTAAAACAATGGAGGCTATAGAGAATATAAAAATTATACTTCTTTTAACTGATAAACTCAATTTACCTATTACTACTGGCTATTTTTCTACATTTTAAAACATCTGTAATATCCGAGACTTTTTGCTTTCTTAGATGAACTTTTCCGAATCTCATATTTTAACCTGTCTTAATTAATGAAATATATAATGAAATGGATGAAGATAAATACGATGAATGGATGAAACACCGCGGAAATAACGAATTCCGGAAATGTTAGAGGCGGGGAAGAGGAGAGGGGTAAAATTGAATTCCCTTCTCATAATCGTTCCCTCAGTTACATGACAACAGCACTCATTCATTCTTATCCAATCATAAATATTCATTTTTTTCTTTCATAAATTTGTCAACGAATGGGAAAATTATGAAAAAGGAGGGAGAGAGAGAGGAAGAGAGAGGAACATTGAAAAGTTCAAAAAGGATTATCAAACATGTTTGGAAGTAGCATAACTGTTCCGTTTAAATCCTTCTCTTAACCATACCCATAATAATCCTAACTTATATCATTCATTGTCACCACAATTGATCACTCGTCATGCATCACATCTCTCTCTCTCGCTCTGAGTAAGTAATTATGTGACAAATAATTATTTATTATTATTGCGTCACGACATCACATTGATGGTAACATGTGCCGATGACGTAAATAGGTCATAATGAGTTGGAAACGATTGCGTAATAAGTAAGCATCACTTCAAACTGAGCTTTCTCTTTACTGGTAAATATTTTATAAGGCCAAAAGATATTAGCATAGTTAATTCGATAAGCTAAATTTTTATAAATTATAAAATCTTTCCAACAGCTCATTAAGATAGCTAACATTACAGCTTCTCTTTTATCCATTTTATTAAAATAAACTTCATGCAAATGCAGTTTGATATATATTCCAGAATATTGTTTGTTGATAAATGGAAGCTTAATACTAAATTAACTACTTGCAAAACCTATCAACTAAGTAACATTAACATTTGACGCTGTAATACTTTAAATTGTACTAGGAGATAACAAGTGATTAAGGTAATATTTTGGAATGATTGAGATATCATTTAAAGAAAGATGGAAATTTGCTCGATTAATAACTTAATACTAATATAAGCATCATAAGCATATTTGCAAGCAGTCATTTTCATGCTCCTGTAACTAAAATGAAAATTTTAAACTCCCTTCCCTCAGGAATTTAATTTATTTGCTTATGTGAAATTTCATGATACGTGAACAGACAAAGAGATATTGGACTGGAACAGAAATATCTCAATCGAGAGTGATAACATTTATCACATCTTTTGTTCCTCACATTTCTTTAGCAATTGGAATGAAATCATTGCATGTGTAGCCGCGTTATTTTGAATACTTCATTTCATTTCAACTTTCTGATATCTTTCATTTTACTTCAACTCGTGGAAGACTTTCATTTCACTGAATATTTCAGGATAGGCATACTTGTTGTAAGTAATATTATGCATAATTTATTTTTATCCACTCTCCTTCACATCAGCTAATGACATATCGATATTCCACATAGTTCTGTGATACGGATTCTTTCTTCTTCGGGTCAAAAAGTTTTTCAACATCAGAAAGAAAGTATTAATAGTGAAAGAAATGTGGTAAAAAAAAAGAATCACTTATTAAGGTCAGTTGTTTATTTTTTTTTTTAATCTTATAATTAACCCTTTTAAACATATCAATTTAATCTTTTGTTGATTTCTAAATGAGCATCATCGAATGACTTCCGGAAGTTCTTAATGATTATGTAGGAAAGAGATCGATCAAATACTAAAATAGAAAAAAAAGAAGGTTGTCATTATTGAGATCACAACGTAATCTCTCCTTTATCACGTGAATATGATTGCAGAAATGGTTTGTTCTGATAATGTTTGTTTACGCAGTATTATTTCCTTTATCCGTTGGCTACCGGTTATTTTTATCCTTTCATTGCTTTGCTGGGCATACTTTGCATATGCCGTACAGTTATGCATCTGTAAGTTATCCTTCCTTTCCCTTCTGCATATTACAGCTTCTATATAGTATTTAATATTTGGGTTAGCCTTGCTAAAGCGAAAATTTTAATCCAGCTTTGTAAGAATTCTGAATGTATCATTCTTAGAGATATTATTATCTTACCGGTTTTTTTTATGTTAGTTAAATTGTTTTGAAATGAGGATTATGGATGAAAAAGACAGGAAAAGATATATTTTTAGTCTAGGATTATATAATGCATTTCATCATATATTATCATATCAGTATATTTTGATTCATTTAGTTACGGTCGAAAGCAATTTCGAACGTGCCGTATATCTATTAATCTTTCATTTGTTATTGTTCATGTTTTTATGGTCATACTATGAAACAATTTTTCGACCGGTTGGCCGACCACCTAAAATGGTAAATTATTTCACTGTACAGTGGAATCGTGCAAAGTTCCGAAATTTGGTATCGCTTACATGAAATGACGAAAAAGTGAATACTAATTATTCTGTTTACGATACATAGAAATTCATGCTACTTTTTTTTGAACCATTTTATTTTGTAGTTTTATGTTGACTCACAAACACGACAAAGTCTCTGTAGTTTGGAAGAATCGGAATGTAGAGAAATATTGGAACGTTATGTAAGGCAACATCAAATTCCAGTGGACAACCGTAATCTTGATGGAAGTATGGTTTCATCGAGTTTTTTTTTTCTTTTCAATTTGTTCATATTTTATTCATTGGAGCTGATTTTTCTTTTTCTTTAAATACTGATACAAATGCAATAATATTAATGTCATATATCAAGCTTCGGGATGCTTTTATACATTACAATTTCAATAAGTAATGTTCAGAGTAAGGTTATTAAATGTGATAATTTAACCTCGATGGATCAAATATCAAATGAGGTTGTCATGAATTTCTCCTGGAATGTATGTACAGTCAATTTTATAATTTTTCTATCGGATAATTATTGGCTCTTTCATCAGTAAAATTAAATATTTCAGAATTCGTCAAGTTTTTAAAATTTTGCGCAAAATTTATATATTTTGGCATAAAGCTTTAGGTATACGGTACTGTTACAAATGTTGTTGCATCAAGCCTGATCGATGTCATCATTGCTCTGTTTGTGGTCATTGCGTTTTGTAAGTTTTATTTTATATGTTTATCAGCTGCAGTTAACAAACCTTTTTATATATAATGGTCATAACCAAGAAGTTATGGTGATGATACTTTCAGGAAATTTGATCATCACTGTCCATGGGTCAATACGTGTATCAATTATTTCAATTACAAATTTTTCCTACAATTCCTATTTTATGGCCTCATTTTGTGCCTTTGGGGTATATTAACAGATTTACAATATTTTATTGCATTTTGGAAAGTATGTTTTTTCAAAATATTAAAATAATATTGCATATAATTGTTTAATAATAAAATTATGGGCAAACGGAAATTCTTCATAATCATTGTCGTTTCGTTAATTGCAGAATGCTTTACGATTAAATGCTGGTTTTGGCCGTTTTCAAATCGTTTTTCTTTTTTTTGTGGCTGGAATGTTCGCCGCTTCTATTACCTGCTTGTTCATTTATCATATGTATTTAACGGCTCGAAATCAATCTACAGTTGGTCAGTTATGAATTCTACTTTCTAATGTTCAAACATTCTTCATATATACATTTTTAAATTATGGTAGTTTCTACAATTTTTGGTAGTATATGGTACCTTTATTGCTGCAGCTACAGATTATTCCAAAATAAATATATATATACGTTATTAGAAAAGAGAAGTTATTTACAAATTTTTCTTTCATTCAAAATCAGGCTTATGGTTAGGTGTTGTCTGTGTTGTCAATCATAGAATTATTCGTTTATTTTATAGAGTCTTTCCGCCCTCCCATATTCATTTATGGGATTGATAAAAATGGCTTTAATCTTGGTATACGACGTAACTTCAGACAAGTATTTGGTGATATATGCCTTTTCTGGTTCATACCTATATTTTCATCGTAAGTATTATTTCCATATCTTCGTTTAGCAGATTGAATTTCACAAAATTTAAAATATTTTTGTCTTAAATGAGTTAGTCCGTGTAGTCAGTTATATTAGTTGAACTTCAGTTGCGGTGATGGCGTACAGTACCTAGTGGGTTCTAGGGCAAGACAACAATCGCACGGTCTGCATAGCACGGGTAAGGTTTATAACAAACAGTCAGAGTAAGGCACATGCCAGGCTCCTTCCTATTAAATGCGTTTGCTGGATTTCTTTTCAGCTAAAGCTAAACTACTCTTAACGATTTTTTTTTCGCGACAATTATTCGCAAAAAGTATTGTTATGTTTAGATGTTTAAATGAGGTTAGATGTCCCACTTTTGAACCTCTTACGCTTGCTGCAGCTCAGTACATTTTACTCTGTAGAAGTGATTTAGTTTGGAATTAAAAATTTGTTTAAGGCGTGGAAGCGGTATAACTTTTCATCAAAGAGGCTTTCGAGCTGAACGAAAAAGGCTTCTCGATTCGGATGATGATAACGACATAGTGCGTGAAATATAAAAAGCTCTTCCCAGCAGCCATTTCAACGTGCATCTCACGTTTTTTTATCACTTTTGTAGGAATAGGATTATACGTACATTCTGTGAATACGTCAGCTAACATTACCTCTTATTTCCTCCCTTTTTTGATAGTATTATGAAGCTTAATTTTAGTTGTATCGTCGATATTTATTAACGCATCATTCTTATCGCATTTTGTATAAATGCTCCTTAATCAAAATCATCTCAACAATAAATTGATAATTTATTAGAAATTAGCATATTTGAAAGGTGAACTTAATTTAATCAGTTTAGAATTTCGAATGTTGAAAATCCTTTCTCTTGTATTTTGCAATAAATTTCCACTGCATGACTAACCCTTGTTGAGAATTTATATGTGCACTGCACTGATGAGGCATAAGTGACAAATTTATTGCTCTGAAAAGTCACTTTCGTTCTATCACTTTACAATGCTAATACATAATCCTGTATTTCTGTTTATGATACATTCTTTGTCATACATTTCATATTTTCATTATTTTTATACCGATCAGTTCTCATTCAGTAAGGAGATGAATTGTCTTTTCCTACTCAGCCCTACAATCCATATTCTTCTTCAATGCCTTGTAAGAGCTCGTCCACTTCTTCTAGATCTCTTGGGTTCTTCTGAAAAAAAAAACGCAAACACATAATTAAAAACGAAAAGCTACGTGTGCAGTTCATAGCGATGTATTTATAGGTAATTAACATGCCTATAAATTTCCATGCTCACTAAGCCTGCTGTTACACATGTCACTAATACGGTTGTAAGTGCTTCTATGCGAAACTGAGAAGGAAATCGTCGAAAAACAAAGCAATCAGCCTTCATCTTTCCCAGTATTCTAGAATATCCTTTATAGTGCTTAAAAAAGTTAGCCTTAAAAAAAATGAATAATGAAACTAGAAGAATGCGACTTAAGTCTAACATTTTCTTGTCCTTTTGATTCATCTAAGGAAGTGATACTTTGGACTTGCTCCATAAGTTCAACATCCTCATCATTCCTTGGTCTCATCGCTTTACTGTTGCTATCAATCTGCATATGGTTGTCCTGAAATCAGTAAATTACAGCAAAGAATTTTATGTATCATTCTGAAAGTGTTTTGTCTTTTATTTAATAATAAATCACAACTTACACCAACAGTGACGATTTCGTCTACGCTAGGAATACTTTCTAACTCATCAATTTTCACTGCAGGGGCAATAAGTTCATTGGGTTGGCACTGATGCGATGTAAGCACATTTAACTTTATAAGTTCGCTAAATCCATTTATTTTCTGTCGATTTGATCTACAAAGTTTCCATTAAATTTAGAAGAGGTACGAAAAAGTGAGAACCAATGAAGAATATTACAAAATATTATAGGAACCTTTTCAAATTATCATCTACAATGACTGAATTTATCAGTTCTGATACATCAATAGCTCTTTGTATTGCTCGATCAACACACTGCACAATCTGTAACTTATTTACAAATTTATTTAAATTTATCAGTCTGATACATCAATTCATTGGATTAGCACTGATGCGACGCAAGCACATTTAACTTTCAATTGAGATCTTCATTAACATGGATTAATATTATGCTGAAGCAAACGTATTAACTGAAAAACATCATAATTGCATACCAGTTGTTCACTGAGCAAGAAATTGCCTGACTGATGTAGCGCGCAAATTTCATGCCTTTTATTTGCAGCTACAACCAGTGACCCCCTTAAGCACTGCTCTTCTTTATCAGTTGGATCAATTATGCTTTGACTGAAATGAGTTAGGATTGGAATAATAGCAAACAAAAAAAAATGGGAAGAGGCGAATGCTTTTTAACAATAACGCTAAAATAATTTTTGTAGTTACATTTCTTGTCCGTAAACTTACCCGTCTGAAGTAATCCCAAATGTCACACAAATCGGCATATGATAGATATTGAGCGATATCGGTATTTTTTCATCGTTACTGTGCTGAAAACAATTAGATAAATCTATTTTATCATTTCTGCTTCATATTTCGAAACGCAATAAAAATCAGTAACAATTAATGATATTCGAAATGGTATTTCCCAACGAAACCTGACTAGCGAGGGTGAGGGAACGCCAATTCATGATTAATGATAAAAAATGCTTGCAATGATGATGGAATCAGGAAGCACAGAGACGTCGGGTCTTCGAAAATGAGCAAGAGCAGTTAAGGATGCGATGCATGCACAGTCCACCAACGACCCATCTGAAGACAATATGTGAACATCAATGCGTATCTGCCAGACCTAAAAATGGATATGGTTCTTGAAAAATGTAACAAAAAATTTCACAGAATTACAATTGTCTTACAAAAACATAAACTCAATTTCAATATACTGAAAATGAAGTGAATAGCTAGAAACCTGCTTAAATGTCCTTAAGCATAGTGACTCGAGATCAATAACACCACAGTTACGATATAACATTTCGAGGATTCGCATTAATTCAAGACCTTTTGAACCTAGACGACCATCTTCATAATCAGGAGAGGCCATAGGTGACATATGTATTTGTACATCAATTTTACCCATATTACCTCTGGTAGTTGAAGCTTCCACAACTGAACAGCTTACTTGTGTTGAAACTCTGGAAAATATCGGTAAATTCACAAAGAAAACTACTGCTAAAATTCTTCAGAGAAAAATTTTTTGTGTTAGAGATTCTAATCCTTTTCTAATTTTTAGTTCTCTTTACAAATAAAATTAGTTTTGATGAACGAACTTACTTCGTCTCTCCAAGTATAGCAAGACAACTACCAAGCTCAGAACCAAGGATAACTTTCACTTCTCGAAACTCATCGCATTTGCGGCCATCAATTCGCTGTAAACACAGATATATTCAGAATTTTATGCTTATTAACTAAATCATCTAACTCTTTTAAATTCTCATAATTATGAATTTGCTCATATTAATATTGCATATCAACGGAAATCAGCTAAGGAAAACAATAAATACTGATAATAATAGCTTAATCATTATCAACATTATCAGCAGTCGCTCATACTTACCACGTTATGCTTAAATGAGTCTAACAAGAAAGTCCTCTCACAATTCGAAAGTGGTTCAATCCTCATCCAAAATACACTCGACCTCTAATAGATATTATCCTGAAGCTTTCATATTTATTTTTACATTAATAACAAATAATTCGGAGATAACAATAGTAAGACTTTCATCTTTACATACCTGATAGGAAAGCGCCAACCATTATTTATGCCCAGAACTATGATTTTTTCTGTCGAAGAAAAAGATATCTTGATATATTACATTTGGAGCAACACATAGTAAAGAGAGCAGATGGCTTTTATTGAGTGACTGTAGTATGAGATAAAAAGATCAAAGTCGATGAATCAAACAACAAATATGTTTGAAACGTTTATGAGGAGAAATGAACAGTCCATGTCAACTGCATCATTACGTTAAAGTTCAGAAATTGACCAGAGTCACTATGTACAAAAATGACATGAAAGCAAGAGATCACTTTTACTTCTTAATATTCATATTATTCATCTGAACCTGAGAACAATACACATTTATTTTCTTCTGCAAATTGTCAACAATGGCATTCCTAGCTCGATATTTCTCGGGTAGTACTGTCTCTATCACTTCCATCTAAATCAAAATTAAAAAAATTTTTTATAGCACTTTTTAAACACTTACTACCAGCAATTTAGCTTATTACAGTCTAAACGTACAGAAGTGAATAGTAAGCAAAAGATAATTTTTAAATTCTAAATCCATCCAACAAAAACTTACCTGCTTTTTCAAAAAAGCTTGTTTCCGCCTAAAATAATCTACCGCTTTTTCTGTGCTCATTTCCACAAAATATCCCGTACCAATTTCAATCAAATGATTCTTTGGATCAGCTATTTTTGCAGGGATATACATCTGAAAACTTCAAACTTATGTCTGCAATAAAACGGAAAAAAACAATACATACAAGTACCATGAACGAATGATCTCTTTCTCTCGGTGTTCAAAAAGTGTCAAAAAAAATACTGAACATCTTAACACATATCAGAGTTTACTCAGAATTACGGAAACGAGAAAAGGGAAACTTGCCGATTCTGTTAAAGGCACCAAGATTTCTCCATCACTAGGAACTTTGGCTGCATTTATTACTGATTCTTCGCTTGCAATAAATTTCGATTCGAAAACCTTCAATTCCTAAAATCATGGAAATGAAGTTGTAATCCCATTGGTAACAATTTCTTTAAGAGCTTCAAAGGAAAGTAATTACTTCTAACCCATATCATTAATAATTTTGGAGATGTTAGTTTCTTCAAATAAGCATTCCCTGTCTTCTTTGAAATAACATGGAAATTCATCTATCAAAAGTATTGCTACATTAAAAATTCAACCTTTAAGGATTCGGTGAGAAAAGAAATTTCCTGGTCGATTTGTCGCTGAAAATAAGTAAGTTGGTCGACGCCTAAATCAGCAATTGGGATAGCTTGCTTCTCGTTGGATACTTCCATCGTTATATACGCCTAACACTCTCCCTTTGCTTTGTAAATTCTCTGTAAAAGAAATGAAATCAATTTAAATACGGCAAAATAAAACTTACTGAAAACAAGTATATATTAACGAATTTGAACTATTCCTAAATACTGAGATAACTTCCTAAATATTGAGACAAATAGTCCTTTCCTTAAACCAACTTTGCTCAAAATTACCATTTACAATTTAGAAACTTGAAAACTAAATAGTTCCATAATTCAATTAATTAAAAGTACTTCATACAGGAAAATCTCTGAACCACCAACCTATTATCTAAATAACGTTATGGCTGAATAAATGTTAAAACAAAATTTCTTATAAACTATTCTTATTTTTTCAATCTTCAATCTTCTACAACTTGATGCGCACTATTCCCCTCCCACCATTCATGTTTTACCTTCCGGAAACCTGTCGTCCGTGTTACTGGAAACAGCCTCAAAGCTCATTTGGATGCGGACGTGTCGCATAATTGTTACATGCAACAGACCGTGCTATTTGGAAAAGCTTTTTTAAGTTTGCTTATTTCTAAAGTGTAACTGGGAATATAGGAAGACGGGGGCATAGGTCATGCATCCAAAATAAATCTACTATAAATGCATCCGTACTTTACATATATTTGGACGCTAATGTATTTTATCTTGCGTCTGGTACATTTACCAAGTATGTAAATTTATCATGAATTTTTATGATAGTTTGTACATACTGTTTCATTGGAACTGTTATATACATTTGAATGTACCGAAATCGTTATATTTTAAAGTAGATGAATTTAAAAACAAAAATTTTCAGAACAATGACAGCAACATCACAGTCAACGTTGGCAATTGCAGTTGCTCTCTGGGGTAAAAGGCCACCGAAACATCGTATAAATTGCTTGCTGTGCTTTAAAAATGGCACAATTATCATCACAGGTAAAAAAATTTTTTTTAACAACACTATAACCATGAAGATTGCAAAATTCATGAAAACCGTCGATCTTCAGATGAATCACCTGTAAAGCTCATGAAAATAAAAGTATGCATGTTATACATTTCAGGAGCCGATGATGGTACTTTAATAGTATGGGAAAGATGTGACGGGAATTTACAAGCTCAAATGATGTTGCTTGGACATGAAGCTCCGATAACAGCTCTATCAGCAACAGATACCACACAAAATTTGACGTAATAGTTTTGAAGAATGCCGAAAATGAAAGAGCTTTTTTCCCTCTAGAATTACTCAGTCTTAACGCGTGATGCATTTTATGAATCATGTAACTTAAACATGAATTCAGGATCTCTTCTCTATATCCTGTCAGTTTCAGGAGATTTGTGAGCGCTTCCGCAGATGGCCAATTGACATTGTGGGATGGCGCAGATGGACGTACTATTGATAATACCTTCATGACTCATGTACATCGACAGATTGTTCCTTATGTAAGTTAGTATTTCTCCGTGACATTTCTTTCAATACACTTTTAAGTTAAAGTCATATTGATTTAGTCTTCTTCCACTGACTAATTCAGCTTTCCTTCATCTAAAGATTTTTCCTAATATATGTAATGTATGCCAGTTTTGTTTATCTTTATTTAAATAATTAGATAACTAAAATGTTGTGTGGATTTTTCAGCGTATGAATAGAGGTTCCTTTAGCCTATGCGGGTTGTATTGTATAGGAGATTATGCAGAAGTGGTGGTGATTGATCCACAGGATATGAATATACTTTTCACTTTGAATTCGCGAGTAGAGCCTGATTGGATAGCTGCGTTCATTGTCCTTACTTATCAAAACAAACAGGGTATGAATATTTCAAAATATATCGCATAATAATTATTCAGAATTATCGCATCCATCAGGCTGGTGTTAAGATGTGGTCACCCTTATTACGCCAATTTTGAAACTCTATTTCTTATTTATGCTTTCTGAATTAAAATTATTAATGGTAGATGGTTATTCAAAAAGTTCGGTGGATAGAATGCACTTCGTGACAGTTATTCTTTTGCTCTAAATTTTAATTATACTTAGATGAATAATTAAAATTTATTTGAATTTTTGTGATCAAGTAGAGTATGCAGTGAGTTTATAATTATTTTCCTTTAGATGCAGTATTAGGCATCACGACGTGTGGCATGGTAAAAGTTTGGGTTTTGTTCGACTTAGATAAAAAGGTTCGTCGCCATTCAAATGGGTATATTTATTGCTTTTTTATAGTATTAATTACTTTTTTTTTCACTAAATAAATATAAAAAAATTGAGATGTTATTACATAAATGCATTTTCTATCCTTTCAATTGAGTCGCTGTTTATATCAGATTGTTAGATGCGAAAATTATTTATTGATAAACTCCCTGCTTTTATATTCAGGATTCCTTTTTTTTAAACATATGAATTTCGCAGGAGTCACCTATCTATGAAGCTGAATCGAGGAATGTGGAGATTAACGAAGTTTATTCTATGTCTTGGCATCCTTCTTCACCTTCCATATTTTTGGTATTTAATTCTAGTTCATGGCAGGTTTGTCCTTACAAAATTAAATTTGATAATTGTAAATTACAAAGCCTTTTTGTTTTTGATATTTGTTTTTGATTAATTAAAGAGATATTTGTTTTTATATTTGATTAAAAAGATATTTGTTTTTGATTAATCGGAGCATTATTTCATTATTTTCTCCGATTCCCATCTTTGCCACTGTAGCTTTTGTATTTTTATTTATCGCACGCATGCTGCTTTTCAGGTATTTCAACTGGCTGATCTTAATCGTTTAACAGTATATTTTTCTGACGAAAAAATCTGTGATGGGAAATTATTATCTGGTGAGCGATCTGCTGTAGCTTGTGCAGATGGATGTGTATATATTTATAAGCTTCCACGTTCGTAAGTTTTACTTTAATAAGAAATACATAAAATCGTCCACGAAGTATAATAAGAATAGATTGCATGCTCGAATTTTTTTTGCAGTTATCAAAAAAAAGCCTTTCTTTTTCTGATTTAGACTGTTTTCCTGTGGTACTGGTTCAGAAAGTTCGACGAAAGAGCATAACGATCCGACACTGCTTATGATTTTGCAGAACGAATCAACTAGTAATTTGGTTAGTGGTTTTTGCAGATAATCAATAAACACATTACGAATATAAATTTCCTACTTGGTGACTTTCTTCAAGTTTCTCATTTTCTGTTCCTCAAAACAATGTTTATATCGTATCTTTATCAGAATTGCATGATTTTCATCTTTATTAAAGATTATTTTTCAGCGGTCAACACGCATTATATTTTGCATCTCAGCTCATCTTGTTTTCCGAGCCGATAATGAGTGCAATATAACGCTTTGGGAATTAGATGGAGTTTTATCAATGCAATCAAATCATCAAGTGATGTTTGTGCAACCTAAGCTGAAAACAAGCATTGGATGTCAGTGGAATAGTTTGAAAAACTCGCCGCCAACTATATATGATGATGAGGTATGTATACAAATAAATACTGCGAATTTCAAAAATGTCAAAGGCATAGTAATCTGCTTTAGTTTAGGATGATTCCGAGATTACAGCTACTCATTATGTTAGTAGCCAAGGACGTCTTCTGATTGGACGTGGAGACGGCACTGTAATCCTCATGTATGGTTGTGATGCCATTTCAAAACAGTTGCTGACCAAAAGTGAAGGTTGTTATTTGCTTTTATTTGTTGTATAAAATATAATTTCATGGTCTGCTGTTTTTAATAACAACAATGAAGCTATACTGCAGAACTTAGCTGTCGGCATTTACATGGCCATACTGCTGCCGTAACATGTTTTCTATATCCACATGAAGAACATCCACGATATGATCAGCAGATATTGCTGTCTGGATCCAGCGATTTTTCTGTCATAACTTGGAATTTGAATACTGGATCAAGATTGTATCGATTTTGTGTTCAGGGTGGTCCAATCCTCCGCATGCTTATTCCTCCGGAAACATGCAATGTATGTTGCTGCTGTTTCTCAGTGATTAATGTGTTTTGTGGGATGGAATCCATCTATTTCAAAACTATTGTTTCAGCCAAGAATTCTCCATACAATTTGTTCAATAGCTGGAGATAATTCAGCGGCGCTCTTGTCTTTAAAAGAAAACAAATGTCTTCTTTTGGCAAGCCGGCAATCATTCCCAATAGTTGATGTAAAATGGAGACCATTGGATAATTTCCTGCTACTAAAATGTGAGGATGAAACTGTTTATGTATGGCAAATGGATATAGGTTTGTGTTTCGTACCTGTAATTGAATTAGAATGTTATAATATTTCATTCGACGCAACATTTTATGTTTTATACAACAAAGCTTTTTTTTTTAAATGTGAATAGTATAACTTTGAGTTTATATATATGCCGTAGCCAGCTTAAGAATAAAAGTTAATAAACTTTTTCTTTGAATATTTTTCTCTAAATAATAGTCTTCCAGCATGTCTAGAAAGAATTGTTAATGGCCAAATGGCGGAAGAAATTCTACTTGCGTGCAATGAGCAAGTTGGTGTGGCTGAGATAGATGATGAAGCTGGCGCTTCGCAAGCCGTTCAAATGCTTCGTGCTTTGAAAAACAAAAATATACTTGTGGTACGCTTCCATGCGGATCCAAAGTTTTTTCTCTTCTATGCTTGAAATATATTACCAATTAGCGGGAACTACCTGCAATTCTCTATCATTGTATTTCATCTAAAACATGCAGAAAGTTATAACGAATATACTTTGTAAATGTTTGAATGCTTCTACGCCTTTCAAAATGATTATTATGAACTTGTCTTTAATCCAAGAATTGCAGATGAAACAAATTGCAACTGGTAACAAGGATGGGAAAGTCGCAAATACAGCTGAAAAAGTTCTTGAGTTACCACCTCCAATGAACATCCAAGCTATGGCTAAGTTCCCCAGTTCACCACATCTTATATTTTTCAACATCGACTCTTTGATCGGTACTTTGCAATTTCTACATGTGTGATTTTATTCGCAAAAATTTCTGTCATTTATCACTTCCTCCATTTCTTATTTACATTTTATGTTTATCTTATCTACATATTATGAATAATTACAATTTCAGCCGGCCTTCTAACACTCGGAAATGAATTGTCATCAGGTGAAAATGTAGAAAACAAATCCTTATCAACTATATTGATGGGTAAACAACAGTCAGATTCTCGTACAGCATTGGCAAAAATTGCATGGCACACAGGATCCAATCTTTATTTGGATGTTGCGAAACTTTGCATGAGTTTATTGTACGCCTGGACTCTTGACGGTGACTTGGATGAAGTTTGCTTGAAAAAATTGCATCTCGTGAAACCATCGATACCATTAAGCTTCGGTGTTGAATCACAACAAGGTTTATCATTTCACTGTATTTTCAAATTGGTATAATCTTTTAATCATGTCACTTGGACATTTTATTATATATTCAAATTCTATATTCCTTGTCTTGCAAGTTAGAGATTGTGAAGCAATGCTCTCTGGTGTAATTGTTATTCTGTATTTAAATCGATATTCCGTAATTATTATATTAGCAGAATATTCATTTCAGGATATCTAGCGGTATATATGCCTACGGGGAAATTCAATAATGACATTTCATTTGATAAATTTGCAAGTTCTATTCGGTGGACCACCGGCAGTTCTTTGACAACAGCACATCTCTTGGCAGTTATTGCTCTCGCAAATACTTTAATGTCATTACATGGCGCTTCTTTCGATATCACTAAGAGGAATATTCTTATAAGGTCATAACAATCATTTTAAATCTCATGATCTCTCCACGAATTAATAATTGATCACTTAATAATAGTTCATCTCTCTTGTACAATGTGGAATCATGATAAGAGTAATGGATATCACTTGTAATTTCAATGTTCTTTATAAAACTGGTATGTAACAGCTAGTGTTATGATGATATTGGTCAGTATTTATTTTTGTTCCTGCGGTTTTCCAGAAATTCCTCATTACGTTCTTCCGGTGCTGAGTCTCACGAGAACGATTTGCAGTTAAAACAAGGCTGGTCGTTGATTGCCGCGTTACACTGTTGTCTGCTGCCAGATCTAATCAAACCGAAGAATATTTATTGCCCGCCAAGGATAGAATTACTTGCAAAAAGATATTTTTTATTTCTTCAAACTTTTTTTCCAAAATCCTATATTTAAAAACCTCTGGTGGTTACCATTGAAAATTATAAGACCCTTTTCGTGAAAGAGAGGATAAGCTGTCAGGCTGCTAGTAATACTTTCATAAACTTGCCTCTACTATGATTTATTTCAGATGGCAAGATCGATGTCTAGAAGTAAGAATGGCTACTCAAGCACTACTGACTAGAGAATTAACGCGTCTTAGTGTCAATGGTCGAAGACGTTTGGTGGAATCGTGGTCTGCATTTCTTCCAACCCTTCTTGATCCTGCCCTTTCAATTTTTGGTAATCGGGCTTTGATAGCATCAATGAATACGGCTGTTGGAACAGCCAATATTTCTCAGCCACCTCCAATTCCTCATCGTAAAGGCGAAAAAGTACTCCCGGATCCAACCGTCAATGGTACGAGAAATATTTTTTCGATTAAATTTTGCTTAAATTTCGATTAAATCTCTTCTGTAATCATTAATTGCTTATAAATAATCAAGTTTATAATTTTGAATAGTCAGAGAAATTTGATTTTGCGACTTTAATTACTAATGTTGAGGAGAGGATAAAGAGGATCTTCTGGGATTTAGATTATGAAATGAATTATGAAATGAATCTGTTTCATCGATTCCAGTAGATGTTAAGTTGTCGAGAGAGGCTGGTGTACAGCAAATTCGACGAAATCAAGCAACATCACTAATATTGCTTGGAGTGATTGGTGCCGAATTTCCAGACGAAATGAGCAAAGTTAGTTGTAAAGATGATTTGACTTTAATAAATCCTTGATGGAAAATATCATAATTATTAGTAAAGCTTAGATATTATTGCTGTTAGTAAGATTGAGAGCAGTCGACGATGATTTGTTTTTGAATTAATTTGTAGCTGGACATTTCACGAGCTACTGCACAATCCCTCTTAGAGTTGCTTATCGCTCCACCAACAACACTAATACCGTTTCATTCACCACTTCGTCGTGCTGCTGTAGATTTGATCGGACGAGGTTTCAGCGTTTGGCAACCTCATCTGGACATCACTAAACTTTTGATGATCCTTCTGGAATTGGCTACTAGTTCCGATAAGCAGCCTGTGTAATTCTTTGCTATTAATCTATCGGAACTTACTAATATTTTTTCACTTTTCCTCTAAGAGAAGTAAAGAGAGACAGAAAAACGTAAGAGAGTGAAAACAGTTTGCGCCAATATCCAATTTAGACAAATTTGCAGAGATACTACATCGGCAATTTTAACACCATCAGTTGATATGTGTCATACAGCACGTCATGCATTAAGTTTAATCGCTACAGCTCGACCACCAGCAGTAATCACAGCATTAAGCAAAGAAGTTGGTTGTATACTGATAGAAATCTTGTTTCGCCTTGTAATTGATAAGGAAACCCTCTTAATAGTCAAAATACCCCGTATAAATATCAGGTTTCTCCTTTTTTGTGGAATATTTTTCTAACTTAATTTTTTTTATAATTTTCGTTTAGAATCTTTACTTAATTGAATTTCTGACTTCTTACTGCTTTTTCATAGTATGCTTTGTTTCAGGTAGCTCGTTACAATAGTATTGCACAACATCAAACAATTCAACATTCGACTAGCAGCCCCCTACTGAAATGTCGAACAGAGGTACTGCGCATTATGGAATTGCTCTCGGAAAAGGAATATACGAACGTTGTTGATTTGATGATCCCGGTAAATTTTTTGGTATATATCATTTGAATTAGAATTATGAAACTGAAATTTTGTTTTGGACTTTATACCTTGTTTATAGGTAATGATTTCAGGTGGGTGATATACTTGTCCACTGTTTGGACGCGTCATTGCTCAAACACAAGTCACTGTCAGAAATCTTTCCACCGATAACGAGGTATTCTATCCTGTTGGTTACCTCTCTTCTATAATGTCATCTATTACTGTAAACTACTTCTTCTGTGGAATGTTTTTCTGTGCATACATTCAAACTAAAAAAAGATAATAACTTTTTTTTTTGGTTTTACATGGTTGCATATTGTCCAAACACCCGTCGAATTGCTTTTGGTGGTCGAAATGGTACAATAGTCGTTCATGAGTTAAGAGCTGCTAAATCACAGGTATTATATTTATTCTTATGATTTATAATGATATTCCAGTAAAATAAATATCTCGTTTATATTGTAATAAAATCAAATCGGAAAATATGGCTGAAACTTTCGGAAAAAAATTCGAAGAATCGTTAGTGATCTGAAATATAATATGAAATAGAACTCTTTCAATATTATTTGATATGACTTGGGCATGTCACAGTGTTATTTACAAAAATTAATAAATTTTAGACGCTGCAGGCTCACAAAGGCGCCGTTACAGCAGTAGCATTCTCAGAGGATGGTAAATTTCTAGCCACTTATGGGGCAGAAGAATCTAAATTATCATTTTGGCAAACGTCACAGACATTCTTGGTCAGTTCTTTCTCTTTTTTTAGGATTTACAGATGACTGTAACATCGATAGTTTCATTGTTCACGAAATTCAACTTATCGAAATCTCATCATTTGTTTATTGTCGAGTATAGTGGAGTAAAAACATTCTAAATTTCAATTGCTGTTATTGAGATATTTAGGTGAACTTGTATCTGCTCTCTTCATTACACAATCATTTGGTACTTGTAGGGTATGGGTCAGAGCCAACTGAAATGTGTTAAATCACAGTCAGCACCTGGAATATTTCCAGTTCTTTCTCCGAGCGGTACGCTTCAACCTTTCAGAGCTCGTTTAGTTTGGATCTCTCTCAAATCGGTGACTTTGATGCTTCCAAATAGCAAGGAGTTTAGGTTTGCTTTCTAGGATAGATTCATTTCCAATCGACTAGTCAAGAACAATACATTAGGTTCATTTTCAGTCCGTTTAGTCAGGAATAGTACAACTACTTCATGTAACTTTTCTCCGAAAGGTGTTTTCCGAAAATTTGTTACCTACAATAGAAAAAGCTAAATGTAGATTTTCTTAAGATAGCCGATTCTATTATTTATTGCTTTTTTTGGTTTTCATTGCAAGATACTTTTTGTTATCCATTCGTACTTTCAAACATATTCTTGTATATAAATGTTGTTTTTGTCAATGTTGTATTTTGTCTTAAACTTTCTAGAAATGCAAACATTCTTCGTGATTTAAATCATTTTTGCCAGTTCGTGAACGTGTAATAATCATAAAATGATCATGCAGCAATTCTGTTAACATCTGAAGTAAGCCTATACAGTGTGATTATGCATCGACATTGTGTAAAAGTAGGTGACACTTTGTTCTGTCCTTGGTGAATTTTACGTCAAAATGATCATTCGGTAGTCTAGTTTTACATTATAGTGACCTTGACAGCACTTATTCTTAAGCAGTTAGGTCTCTGATATTTGAGACATCTATCTAATTATTGTGATGCTCTTATTCATGGCTAATTAGCCTACTTTAAGTTGATTTATGTTACAGTGGCATATTTTAATTATTTTCCGACAAGTATGCCTTGTGCTCTGTTCGCTGTTCATTCAGTAGTTAATTGAGTGCACTGCTTATTGTCATATTTCCAGTCCGTCAGTACGTGCATATACAAATTTCGTTAGTAAAATTGTTAGACTAATATAATAGAGGAGGGACTTTATGGTTGTTAAGAGAGAAGAAGTGCTTTTGATAGATGATTCAGAAAAGCCATAACGAAATGGATCTGAACCCGAGTGCATCAAAATGAAGTCAGAGCGGTGACAAGACCGTAATTAAATAATTACAATTTATGAATAAGCCACGGAAGAAAAACGTCAGATGAACTACGGAATAGCGTGATTTCACGTTTCTCTTAAAGTGAAATTATGAAGCAAATTCCTAATTCTACGTAATCACCATACGATTTAACTTTTGGTCAATCATACATCGTCAATCGTTTGAAAAAGGTTTCCTTCAGCTACTAAGCTTACATGTTGAAACAATTACGCCATTGCCCATTTATTTGCCAATAGCAGCTTTCGAAATCAAGTGTGGTTGTTCTGTTTGTGTTTTTAGCGATTACCTAGCCCTTGTCACACCATGTATACCTCCTTTTTTTCCCTTATTTTTTAAAACCAAATTAACGATTTATTAATCACAGTAATGAGCAAAGTCATTTCTAAATGAACAAAAAAACCATTATCACATATTCAGAACGAATAAGAGTATCACTTTTAAAGATAGTTTACAAATTAAAAAGATAAGAGTAAGAGTACAGGAGTCCTACTCTGAACATTTTTGAACTTTGTATGCGCATCAGGCAGTACAATCAAAATTTTTAGATATCTTGATCTAAAATAAGCTGATATTATTGATATTATCATTCTATAATGTAATTGATAGCTCCTGAAACCCTCTTCACGCAAATAAAACAATAAAAATTGATGTGTATGTGTTTACTAATATGCATGTGTAGGTTACATCATATTCAATCCCGCGTCGTCAATCACAGTTGGGAATGACGGAACAAAGCAAATCACAACTTTTAACAACATATCACAACATATCAGATTGAAATAAAATAACTGTGATAACATAATCGATGAGATAATTAATATACTTCCCTTGTAGAAATAAAATCAGCTTAAAGAAAATCTAGTGAATGCCGCCAAAGGAATATCATTGAATATATGGGCAAATTGGAACGGAAATAAAAAACTAATAATTGGTAAAAACCCTAACTTTTCAATC
Source organism: Cruorifilaria tuberocauda (assembly GCA_013365365.1). Taxonomy (NCBI): domain Eukaryota; kingdom Metazoa; phylum Nematoda; class Chromadorea; order Rhabditida; family Onchocercidae; genus Cruorifilaria; species Cruorifilaria tuberocauda. Next base: position 26,958 of record JABVXU010000057.1, read on the forward strand.
ATCGTACTGAATAACGGTGGTGATATTCAGAATGCCATTTATTGAAATCGATGTTGAAAACGATAATAGCGCCAGAGTCAAGTCCTGCCAATACAAACCGTTGATTGGAAGACAGAGCTATACTTCGAACCGCGCTGTCTGTTTGCTAAAATTGGAATTCCGAGCTACAGTGAAAAGATTGAGCAGTAGGCTTTATCCAAAACGAACATTTCAACTGATATTGCTGAGTTTTAATACATTACAGATGGAATGATTATTAACCTGGAATGTATATAAAAGCTGCATAGGGAAAAGTCGTAGGACCACAACACGGCCGTCCTTCGTTCCAACAACAACATATTCTCCATCACGTGATAATGCTCCACATAAAATCCTTTCAGGAACTCTGCAAAGAAATTTATGCAGTAAAAATGAATAAAATTACTTTTTGGTTCTTATCAATTTCGATTTAAATTTATCGTTTAATTTTCATCATCTCATTGCGTTAGCATATATACAAATGTCCTACAATCTTATGATACTATCAGAATTATATCATTAAATTACCGCTGTTCTCTTACATAAATAAGTCTTACATAAACAGTGGAAAAAAGCAGTTGAAAAAAAATGCATAAGAAACACCTCAAGCAACTTAATTCTCGTCCACTTGTAGTAAAGGTAACCAAATTGTCACGTCCATATAATACCAACAGTATGCATTCTCGAGACACTAATAACAAATTCACTTCCTTATCAGGAAAGTTATGGGAATTTTCGGATTCCAATCGTCTTAATAAATCACCCATCGTAGTGTGAATGAGAACGGTTCCATCTGCAAATAGTATTTAAACATTATCCAAAATCATTCATTTGTAAATCTCACTCTTCTAAACAACTCGAGTTTTTAAAAAAGTCAACGATTAGATGTCAAAATCTACAAAATCTACACAATATGCTTACCTTGCGATGCAGAGATGACAATACCATGTTCAGCTGATACACAAATCATTGTAACGATAGTTTCATGACCAATCAGTATTGCTCGAGGTGCCGCTGCTTCTCCTAAATGAATCAGCCATCACTATTAAGTAAAAATTAAGTTTCAAGAATAAATATTACATATTAATTAGCCGGTAACCCAAGCATACTGCTGCATGAGACGAAAAATTATTAAGAAACTGGTTTTAAAGCATTTTTTCGTTTCGGTCTTGTTTTTTCAGTCTTGAATTATCCTTCTTAATGCTAGGATCGCTGCAATCAAAAGGATAAAGCAACAATCGCTATCCATATGCATCTCTATAGCTCCGCTCATCCTTATTCTTTCATCTCAAACAAAATGGATTTAAATCTAATTTTGTTTCAAAACTTCTAAAAATACAGAAATATTCACCTATTATGTTATATTCCCCAGCAATGGATTGTGTCTGCGCATTCCAATGCCACAGTACCACTGTACAATCCAAACTACCAGAGGCAATATAGCAATCAGCAAATAGATTAGATTCGGAACGTGCTAGACACGTAACCACGTCGCAATGCCCATAAATTACTTGCCGCACTTTTGCTACAATAATTTGGATTTCATAAATCAATATTTAAATTAATGATGTAAGAGTACACGATGTTACAGATTTAGGAAAAGAGAATCAACGGAGATATGATAAATCTGATATAAATGAGGATTTCTGAAAATCCGAATAAAATCAGAGTATAGAATATGCTTGTATATTATACCGGTATCTGTATCAATAACACGGAAACTGTAATCCGGATAACCACATGCTATTATTGAACGACTTTCAACAGTTGTTACAAAATTGTTCCAGCGAATTCTTAGACGTTGATCAAATGGTTCACCCAAATGTCGACGAGGCAATGGTTGGGATGGATTGCCTGCAATAGATTGATACCCGAATGTGCATGTAATGATAACTGAACAAGGCTAATAATTTTAAAATCTGAAACACTAACCAGCGGCCAAGAGTGGATCAACTGTTAAGGGGAGATTTGCAATCGAATTACCCAATGAATCCACGTTGTTTTCATTGTTCTGATTGCCAATGGTATTAGAAATCGAAGGAGTTGATGGCCCTTTAAAAAAATGGTTTAGCTATACAAATTTTAAAACAGTTCGATTACTATAATTCCAACTTGCATTTTATTCATTGATAGAATATCATGATCACAATTCTACAAACTAAATAAGTACAATGTACTCATGAAGCATCATGAAAGAAATGGGGAAGACTTGTTTAGATGAAAATGCATGATTTTGTCAGAATTCGCCAACCTAAGTTTTTTGACGATACAATTTCAGTTTTGCATTACTTCTTACTTAATTTTAATGATACTATCTTATATTTAAATGCTTATTGTCGATAAAGTGATCGCATACCAAAACAGTCCTTCATAACTTTTATAGAATCACTAACCTGTGTAATTCGTATTCCAACGATTCAGTGCGAAGATCAAATTATTTGTTATCGAAATAACCGTAGGGTGTGACAATTGCGCAAATGTGTTTGCACTAAGGTGGACTACTGAACTATTCGATATAAACTTCATCAACATACATAAATCATCACGACAGGACTGGAACATCATCGGACTCTAAAATGAGACTAATGACATCAAAAACACCGACATCAAACTATCAGTTCTTCACCTATGATGATAGAAATAGCATGAAGGACTTACGATAGTCATGATAGAATGACGAGGTGGATGAGGTTCAGTCATGAGTTGAGCGGGAGTTTGCCCAAAAGATATCATCTGTTGCTCAAGACCTTCACGCATGGCTGCATTATCAACCGAATTCAAATCCAATGCTCCTTCATACGTCAGGTAGTAAAAGACATTTGTAGCGCGAACCTATAAACTCTTTATTTAAAATCTCTAATTCATTTCAGTACTCCACAAAGCACAAAAGAATTGCAAATAAGGAACAGAAATCTCCCCAAATATTCATTTAATAAATTTTAATCTTTTCATGTCTTCACACAATATCTGTGTTCTATTTCCGTATATATCAGTTAAAATTATTACTTAAACCAATTGACTCTAAATCAAAAGCCTTCTTTCAATTGCCTATTAATCTTATTTAAACTCAAATTCCTCTCCCAATACTGACGAACTTACCGCTTCAGGCCCTTTCTGTTTGTAACCGAAAATAAGATCGATCCACTGGTTCATTTGACATGAGACAAGATCCGATTCAAGTGCTTGTCGGTGTAATGCAATAAAATGCTCCGCACTTTTTGCCCATGGTGGTAAAACAATGTCACCAACAGCAGATCCGTCATCACGTTTTCCTAAGTCATATCCATTCGTATTTAGCAACATTTCCGGCATATAATATAGCTCCGGTATTAATTCCTGTAATATTGATAATTATTAAACTTTCAAAAATTTTGGCAATTCTACGTCGATAAACAAACTTAACGATATTTTTAAAAAGTTTAATAAATAAACAACTAAAGTCAAAAGTTAAAGAGAATTGTAACACATAGTTGACAGTGAAATAATCAAAAAATATATGGAAACATATAAATTATGGCATTTGTGAGATTCAATCAATCTTCCAGCATGCTAGGTTTTAGCTAGCACTACCGATGCCATTTCTAATCCGATGTTATGAATAAGACTATTGGAAGAAATAAAATAGATAAAATTGAGAAGGTTTCACAGAATTTATAAGACACGCACCTTGACATCGTGTGAATCACGCTGACAACTTTCCCAAGCCTCAGCTATACTATGAAATAAACGATTTGAATGATCAAATTTACCACTTTGCATGTGCAAAAATATTGTCGTAAAAGGTTCCTAGAAAAAAATTTATAAATTTTGGGGAAATATAGAAAAAAAGAATTTCCTGGAAATACGGTACGCCAAAGTTCTGCAAATAACATAGGCATAGTCAGGCGGAAAGTCATCATTCAATTTCAGCTCGATTTTTTCACTATATTCTCTTGATTTAACTCGTAATTGCTTGATTTCACAGCATTTTTACAACTTCATCCTATTTTTGTAAGAAAGCATGGATTGAAATAGTTTTTTATCTGGTTTCATAATTCAGATGATGATTAGAATGAAGGTAAAACATACAACTCTAAGTAACCAGTTAAGAGTGAATGCTTGCGTTGAATAATGTGTTCCATAATGAAAAGGAGGGATGGTTTCATGCTCCCATGAATTGTAGCGATCCTGGAAGAATTTACGGCGATTCTCGCTCAATGCTCCAACTGGCTGTAAATATAAAACTTTACGATACTGATTTTAATTCCAAAATTACTCCACAAAATTTCGGGTTAAAGTGAAAAAGTTGAAAAACATCAATGAGACTACAATCAATATACTTCTATATCTGAATAGCCTAAAAAATGAACTCGAGAAGTTGAAAGATTCCTTGTTCGCTTTCAGGAAACCCGTAATTTCGGTGCTATTTTAAGATAAGATGAGAAAAGTAAGGATATAGAAAGGATCGAAATCGCTCAAGATGACAATGCCGATTGTGTAACCCGCTGGCTATATAAAATGCTTCGCTCTTACCAACTTGCAAAAAGAGCGGAAAACATGCAATTTATCATACAGTCCAATGACTACACCCATCAATAGATACCGCATTAAACATCAATCAAGCATCACGCATGAGATAGCTCTATTCAGCGGCGTAGAGTCTATAACATCATTTCCCAATCTTTTAAATAATACTCTGTATTGATTATACAGATATTCAATAAACTCATTCATGTCGCTCTCACAATAGCATGCTGCATTGATGGATAGTAGTTAAGGTAAGTCTGAGATTGACTGTCAGTTATGACTCTATCTAGCTGAAGATTATTCGTAATTATATCAAATTTCTTCAAATATCTAAACTGACATGATAGATGCTACATCAACTTATTAAAATGTTTTAATAGATGAAGGAGAAAATCGAAAATCACCTTTGATAAGTCACGAAAATTGGATGCAATGTTGAGATCCAACGTTGATGATGTATAATTTGCCAAAACCCACGGGAAAATAGGATACTGATTCAAATCGTTGTAGCTTCGACCAGCAACGGTGTTCAGGAACATTAAATAATCAAAATTTGAAATTTCTCGTCGCTGCCATTTTTGTGGCATATCAGAATGCTTGAAAAGTTGACGAGGAGTCATTAGACTTGTTTTACGGCTTTGCGGTAAACCATATTTAGCACCGACACCAACTCGTGGCAAACAATCCACCACTTTTCGTACTGTATTTTCATCCGTAAATGCAAACATAATGGCAGCTGAAAGGAAAAAGTATAGAAAAAAAAATCAAACAGTAATTTTCAATAATGGTTGTTGTTGCAAATACTAAAAACTACCAAGAAACTATATAATTTACTTCTTGAAGCGAGGAACAGTTCCAGTGCGATATTTTTGAGTAAGTAACGACGCAAAAAAATAGCACGTATTTCGTGAAAATGCCATCGTCCATGTAAATTATCACAATATAATAAAATCTATAAATTAGTGATATTATCAATAGGGAAAGATATACAATTACATTTGAAAAATCGAAAATATAATTGATTACTAAATGATTTGGATCATATGAAAAGGAAAGAAAAAGAGCAAAATTAGGTCTATCAAATTAAGGGCACAGTGACATTCATTCAATAAAAAAAACGATTTATATGAGTTGAAATTCTGATAAGTCAATAGTTTATTCGATCGTCGTTTAACGAAATTGAATATGATCAATAGATGTCATTGAAGATATTTTAATTTCACTTCCATTCCAAATAATCTTTCTTTCTTATTCAAATTCATTTAACTAAATTCATCCAAAATTTAAAACAAATCAAATCAAACATACTATCTTACTTGTACTAATAAAAGCATATTTCTCTTTATAAAATATCAATGAGAGAATCCGACGATATAGACAAATTCGGACAACCATGTATGCGCACATACACACGACACCATAAATATATACATAGATAAACATATACATACATACATCTACATACACACATACACAGAGACACATAGGGATTACGGTAAAAGGACAGATAGGAAAGAATCAAATGCTAATGCTTTTTAAAAAATTCTCAATATTTTAGAGGAAGTTTGAGTGGAAAAAGAATAGATGAAATAATGGTTGATAGCCTAATATACTAGCTGCTACAGTAACCTAACTTTATTAATGAATGCAGGGATGATACAGTTAAGATAGGAAATTATTTTAGTCTTTTGAAGTTATTTGCCATAAAGCTATTGCATATATTTAGCCCATCTCTAATTATTTTTTAAGAATAATAATTAAAAAGTCCTGTAACTTATTTATTAAATTAACAAACTAAAAGTAATAAAATAACATAGATGAATTCAATTTCTGAAGAAAATTTAGAGTTCAGCTCAATTGTTTCATCCTTCAATTACATTTCCGAATATCTATCGATATAGTTTGCATACTCAGCAGAGTAATGAATAATAGCATAAACAAGTCTTACTTAAATTTACTCATTCAGAGTTATTTCGTTACTTTAAGTAAAGTAATGCAACACATTCAATTACTAAATCTCTTTTGTAAAAACTACTTCATTTTAATCTGACTTCATCCTAATCTAAACAATCCCTAACATAAAAAATTCGTTTTAGTAGTATCACTACTTTACAAATCACCAAGTCACTCAGCAAAGGACGAACGAACAGGAAATGATTATATTTGAACAATTCAGAGTAATTATATTTGAATAATTTATTTGAAAAGGGCTAATCCCTACGTTTCTGATAGTAGAAGGGTTCGGAGTGATCTGGTGCCATGTGTGCCTATGAACGCCTTGTGCTCCTCAGTCAGGTGCTCACAGATCAATGATTTAGGCGAAACGGAACCTCATTCACTTACAGCAATTATCATATCAATTCATAATACTCATGGCCCGATGAATATGAGCAATGACCAGAAAATTACTGATGCATAGACCGAAGGCAGGCCGGCTCAGATATTTGATATTTATTATATATATATATATGTATATTTTCCCCTTATACATAATAAGCAAGATGTACTCTTTCAGTAGCCTCAATTGAATAATTATACCATTTCAGTTGTCCATTCATTTATTCATTCAATCACTTAGCAATCAGTCAGTCACTCACTCTATTGCTTCTTTTCTCACTTCAACAACATTGCTAAGTGCTCGACAAATGTTCAATCAGTTTAGAGCAATTAAAAGCCAAGAAAAAGATACAGCCATAATGACGTACTAAATTAGCTCCATCAAAATCCATCACTTAATTTTCGTTTCAAAGTTAGCTATCTTTATTGTAAAATTAACTAAAGCTAACCTAATAAACACATTTCATCAAGTAAAAAAAAGCAAATATAGTAATTTTCTACTAGAGATATAATTACTCTTACATTTTTATTCACTACTCGTTTCTATACTTATATGTTTATGCTTATATGCTAACATCGTTCTTCATAAAGTGCACTGAAATGAAGAGAGCAGCGTATAAGATGTCATAATTATTATTGAAAATGGTATAGATGACCACATCATCCATCTGTCAACCACAACAAGTGTTCAATTTATAATTCAAAAATTTCACATATTGCAAATGGGGCAAAATATACAACCCATTGTTTTCAATTCAACTTCATTTTAAATGAGAAGCAAAGATCTGTAAATCCGCAGTAATTTCTTCATTACCGCAAAGACAATGAAATTTTGTAATAAACAACAATTTGAGTCTGAACTCACTGCCTGCTCTCTTCATCTAACAGTAATTAAAGAAGAAAGAGTTTTTAAAATTATTACACTGAGAATGTATGAGAAACACCTGCTAATTCCATACATCAACATAGACTACTTCATAGCTCTTTTGATCACTTCAACAAATCGAAATTTAATTTCAAGATCTAAGTGAATTAAGCGCTTCAAAAATTTCACTACGATTTCCCAGTAATTTGAACGGAATTCTGTGTTATGAATTGTAACAATTGATAAAAATTTTGCACGCAGGCTCATGCTAATTTACAGCCGTCTTTTACTGTTTCTCTTTATTGAAAGTTCGCAAAACTATTAAAAAAAAATAAAAAACCGACAAAAAAGGACAAGATAAAGCTTAATTGGATCAATAATGAGATTGAAGCAATGAAATTCCTAAGCAAAATCCTCCTTAATTATCAATTCAAGTAACTATGACTTATAAAGATTTGTGGACAAGAAATACCACCAGATATTTGCATTTGTAATATTCGATGTTATAGACGACATTTTACAGAATTACTAATTACTTAATTAAAATATGGACAGTGATTAATTTCGACTGTCATGAACCGAAGTAGTAATGATAACATGAATGATCACTGATTAGATTTCTGCTAAAAAGAAATAAATTAAAAAACTAACGAGATATTCAATGCAAATTTGGAAACAAACAAAAGATTTTTTGGTTATCAGTAACACAATGCGAAATGATAAAACTTTACTGCGAGAGTACAAAATAAATACCATTCATTCAATTTTGCAAAATTACTGTTAAGTGTCAAAGGTCATGACAGGCTACAGTCATATTGCTGATGGACATATTGATGTTATCAAAGAAACGATCAGGATAGTCATCCACTACTTACTCTCTGCTAATATTGGCAAAAAAAAAAAAGAGCTGACCGGTTTTTTTCTTAATGTCATTATAAATTAATGAAATGTCAATCAGAAAGTACAGAATACTTTATGTCTATAACTTCTATAGTTATCCCTTACCATATCATTTCATGCCTGTTTCATTACTACATAACTACTACAATCTATACCTTCTTCGTTTTTTATTCAATTCATTTAGCATAGTGACTGAGAATGATATTCACTGCAGATATATAATTCTCAATTTCAATAAAGAAAAAATCCTGCTGATTAAGTTCACACTTAGATTATCACTTCACAATTTTCCAAAGAACAAATATCGTAGTACTCTGAATATATTTCGATTATTATAATACCTGGACAAAATAAATTTCCAGATACGAATTAATAAAGAACTTTTTTTGCCCAAAAATTGAGCATCTTAAAATTTACGCAAAGAAAGTCAATGAATTCACATCTTATCACAAATGTAAAGGTAATGATATTAGTATGATAAGATCTTGTCTCATTCTAGGATTATAATTTTTCATTTTTAAATTTGCCTTAACGTCACTCTCCAATCTCGACAACATTCACTCATCAGTTTAGTATCTCACTTGTAACCCGTGCTTTTCCAAAATGTAGTAGTACCACATATGTAAGCTAACCAGTATTACACCGGCAAATGGATTAAATGCTAATAGAAAACTGTAAAATAAGAGGAAGAGAGGGAAAAGATAAAAGTAAGAGAACGAAGCACTAAGCTTCTATGCTATCTATCCATGGATACGGTCACCGATACCTTGCAGGCGAAGGAAGAAGGCAAAGGAGAGGTTGGAAAGATGGACGCCATCTATTATTTAACAGGTAGATAGCCGAACAGGGCGGAGTTCGGTGTACACATACACATCAATGATGCGACATACGCTCACCATTTACCCTTCACGGACTCCACGAGATACGGGCGGTATCTCTTCAATGGCGCTTTTGTTCAAGTGATAGTAATGATAATGGCGGTAATGACAATGGTTGTCGTGATGAAGCTGTTATCTTTGATTCCTTGACTGATTGACGATAGTTTATGTTGGTGTGTGTCGATGTGTTGTAGTTGAAAGGCAGCAGTTAGCAGGTCGTTCCGGGGAAGAAAATTTCAGCTTGAAGAAGTTATCAGTGAAATAAAGTAAAGGGAAGTGAAGTGAGGCATCCTTTTAACATCACATTTCTCTCAGATTTTTCAACAAAAAAAAAAAAAAAAAAGAAAAACAAATTCGAACAAATCCCTAATGATTATCAGTGAAATAGCTGCTGAAAGATACTTTCTAGTATAGCAATAGCAATAGCAGTTGCAGTAGCAGCAATCATTTTAACATATCATCACTGCTGTCATCTTTTATTATCATTAAAGATGCTTTGTGTTAATAGTTGCTACCCACTATCCTACTATATCTATTATTCAATCCATACTTTTTCTTTTTTAGTTATGCGATGATTTTTCGATTCAGCGATACCTTTAAAAGCAAGAAAACAGGCAAGGATGTTAGGCCAAAATGCTGCCGTTACTTCCTACCAAATATCGCATTATTTCAACGAGAGGGTAGCCACTCGAAAAAGTCATGTACACAAGGCAATCTATATGATCGCTAAAATTGTCCAGGAAATTCTTAAAGAAGTTGAAGCACAAGAACCTCGATTCATCTCCACACTCATCGAAAATAACGGTCGATATGAAGGGGTAAGCAATTCCAAACAATCACAGCACACACTTATACATTCAAAGATGTATAATAATTAAAAAATTTTTTAAACTATCATTGTCCGAAATTTCAGAGATATCAGAAATAAATGAAAAGAAAGTATCAAATTTTATACTATAGATCATATAGATGAAAAATTGTCTTATTTTATTCTAAGTTACATAAATTCTTTCCTTTCATCAATTCAGTCGCTCCTAGTGTAATCATTTTCCCTTAATATGAAGCACATTTACATTCATCTTTTTGAATCAAAATAATGAAAATGATATGAGGGAGTAGACTGACAATCCATCAGATATTATCTTCATGTGTCAATTTGATAGATAGATAATCAACTGTCATATCATCATCATCTTGAAAAAATAGCCATTGATAACATCCTTGATAAATTCCATTTGAAATAAGTTGCAAATTGAAGGACACTTGTTCCTTTTTTTCTTCAGAATGATATAATTTTGTTCTTACTAATACACTACTCAGGAATTAGTTTGGGAAATCTATTTCTTACACAATTCCTTAAAAAGAAGATCTAAATAACCACAAGTCTTTTGGAGTATTCCTATTCTTTGATGCTGATAATCATGATTTTAGATTATAGTTCATTCACCATGCGAATATGAAGTTATCCTATACCTCAATCAGATGGGAGTTTTCAATTTTGTCGATGATGGCTCTATTCAAGGATGCGCAGTCCTAAAATTAAGCGATGGTCGTAAACGATCAATGTCGCTATGGGTGGAATTTATTACAGCAAGTGGTTATCTATCAGCAAGAAAAATCCGAAGCCGTTTTCATACCTTGGTAGGACAAAGCGTGGAGAAATCACAGTATCGAGATATTTGCAAGATGGTATCTGATACCAGTGATGTTAAACTGAGAATACACGATGATTACATTGTCCAGATTACCTGTGCATTTCGATGCAATGGAATTTGGCCTCGAAGTGCTAGTCATTGGCCTCGAAGCAATATTCCTTGGCCAAATCCATCCATTGCTAATGAGGTAAAAAGTGAAGGTTTCGATTTGTTCAGTAAGGAAACTAATGCAGCCCAAAATCAACCCAATAAACAGGTTTGTTTCGACAACTACTTCCTAAAATAACTATCCGTTTCAAATAATGTTATGATACTATTTCATAGCAACTCCCCAACCAAAAAAAAAACATTGACTAAAGAGATTTTAACGTCTATTTAATGAAGTTTGAAAGTAAACTAGCCAAATATAATCTCATAACATAATACTTGTATTATTTTGTAACAAAAAAATCTTCTTTCTGCTATGTTAAAGTTAGATTTAATATTACTATCATTTGAATTCACGTTATCCCGTTGAGTGACTATAATTCAATCAAATTTTCTAAATTTCCTTTCGTAAGAAATCATTAAAAATTAAGAATCGATTGAAGTTAAACGTTCATCTAAGTGTATGTATGTATGTGTGTGTGTGTGTGTGTGTGTCTGTGTGTGTGTGTGTGTGTGTCTGTGTGTGCGTGTGTGTGTGTGCATGTATGTAGTTCGACAATTAAACCATGAATCTTCTCCTTCAAAAGTGACAGAACATTTCATTAATTCGATTAACTCTCGGGCGGAGCACATTCCATTTCATTTGCTACCGTAATACATTGTTTATAGCACTTTATAATGTCATTCCTATCATTGATTTTGCACAAATGAGCATCTTGTGAAAAAGAAGGGAATCTTGCAAAATTGCAAAATGTAACTTCAATAATTCCCGATAACCAATTCCGGCATCACAAATCTCAGAAAATGAGCAAAAAAATATGGCAAAAATTATTCCTATAATTCCAAGCAACATTTAAAAGTGCATTTTGAATGATATCCTTTACACTTTGCTCAATGATACTTAATAAAATTCTTACAGTAAAGAAGAATACGAGTCACTTATATTTAATTAGTGACTTTTGGATCAGAGAGAACAAATTTTTTTAATATGATTATGTCCTATCAGAAAATATCTTGTATTGGGATATATTAAAAAAAAATAATTTAAACTTTGTGAAAGAAGATATGAAGACCTGATTCTTCCTTTAAAATACGTTTCTTTTAATGAATTTTTTTTATAATTATTAAAGCAATATGTAACCATGAAATTTGATTAACTCTTAAATATGACTAATAAATGCAAGGTAATTTGTAATATATGACATGGATCGTAATGAGAGAAAGAAGTCAATTAGTTTGGTGAGTCTGTTCTAGTGATTAATTACAGGCCAGTTCGATGGAAGGTGATGCGTGGGCGATGAGTTTACACCATGCCGAGAACACATTACTGCAACACGGCAGCAGGCGTAAATCGTTTTCAATTTTGAAATGTCTACGCGACACGCATCTCGATTTCCCGCAATCACCCATTACTAATTACATTTTAAAGACGTTGCTACTGTTCGAATGTGAAAAGCATTACAATGAATATGAGTGGGAGGAACGATTCATTGGTGATCGAGTCATTGGTATTTATACATATATTTTATCAAACTTAAATATCACTCATTTAAATTAACGTTAAACTTATATTTTTAACGATAATCATCGCTGAAAAAGACTGCCACTTCCCCTTGCCCTATTTCTAAACTAATCTAAAACAAATCATTACATTTTACTGATTCTCAGTAATTTAAAACAAAGATTTTTCATTTCCAAATGATTCTTACACAATACCATTAAAAAGATTCTCTTCGCTTCTTGTTTCTTTTTTAAGAAAGTCATAGATCTCCGACTTGGAAATTCATATTCATATTAATCGCTACCAGACTATTGTTTCAACATTAACGAAACAATGCGGTAATATGTATCGTGATATGTTAAACCTATATACGAAATATTTTCAATAAGCAAAAACTATGAAAGGAGAAAAAATTCCATGTCACAAATCTATAATTGTAAATGAACTTATATCAAGACCATAAGTACTCCTATTTTCCTAAAAATGATATGTAGATTAATAATTTTGTCACACTTTAAAGGTAGCAAAGGAAATACTCATTTTAGATACGCCTTAATTTTATTCTCATCAAATAGTGTTTGTTTTTTTCTTTCATCTCTCAATAAAACGATTATATTAAAAACTGAACCGAAGAATTACAAAGTTTGAAAACATTAACAATTCTACATTAGAAACATTATTGATCTTTCGGACTTGTTTACTTCAGGTGTACTATTACAACTGGTATCCTGTTTACAATGCCGAAAATGTCCGCACTATTTCTTGCCTCAGCTAGACCTTCTGAAGGGTGAGCCAGCACATCTTCTCGATCAAAGCGCAAAGATTACTTGGAACCTTGTTCGACAACTGATCCTCAATGTACGCGCTCTTGAATCCTTATAATCCTAATAAATCCTAACTTCCCTTCTCTTTTCCAAAATTTGAATAATAGTTTCCAAACTAGTCAGTATCTACATTTTTCTTCCATCAAAAAAAAAATGCATGTAATGTCAAAAACTTTTCTACGAAACCTCAGATGAAATTTTTTTTAATCTAAAAAAACCCTATCTTCTCTTATTGTTCTTAAACTCCTTAATTGCGCTCAACTACAAATAGACCATCTTTCGAATGTTTCACTGAACTTTTAATGCTCAAAACAAAATTCCTGTACGTGTTTGTGCATCTGTGCATATTTTCATAATATTTAACTTAAATGTTTGTAGTTGCAGATTTTATTTATAATTAAATATTGCTGTGATCGTAATGCTCAATTAACATGAACCGATGATTGCTTAATATCTACAATTTCATTGTTAAAATTATTTTTGAATCAAGATGTATACTACTTATTCATAATGTTATGTCCAATATGATATACTTTTTATCGTTTATTTTACCTTTATAAATAAGGAGATATACGCTTACGCTTACTCATTACACAATTGCCTTACTCTTGCAAAATTACTCATCTGCAAAAGTTTTGATTCATAGTTCTTATGAGCATTGAAGTATCACATATTTGATTTATTAATTTACATTTAATTTCCTTATCGAACGAAAAAAAACTCCGAATGAATAAAAAAGTAAAAAAATTAAAAGCAAAGGTTTTTAGTCGAGATGAATTGATTTAGCTGATCTTATTAATTAGAATATCTTAATGATTCTACTTCTTTAGTAATCTAGAAGAGTTGTTATGTTGAAACTGAGAGTTTTAGAGGAAAATATTAAATAAAAATGAGATAATAACCTTAGGATCTTGCTCTTTGTATAGTGGATCATCCTCGTCAGCATCAAAAAACAGCTCATAATTCGTTATGGAAAGAGTTCCTGGTACAACAATGCCTGGTGCAATCAACTTTGCTGCAGTTCCGTAAGTTGTCTTCTCTGAAAAACATTCCTAAAAAACATTGCAAGGAGTATCATAAATGGAATAAAGATTTCAAGATACTGAATTCTACAGCAGGTTGATTAGTTCTCAATTAATTACTACCAGCTACCATAAATTGTCTCTCTTCATCCTTGATCTTTAGTCATCGATTCACTCGTTTCGTTATCCATAGTTTCAGAAGTAGATGAAAAGCAATATAAGCTAATAAGCCATTAATGGCTAAGCACACAGCAACATTTGTCATAAATACACCATAAAATGCTTTTAATCTTTTATTTTTGAATGGGAGGATGATATGTTCGAGAAAGATAAACTGTGTATACTATTTTAAAAATTTTAATACCATAAAAGGATATGATGAACATTGCAATGTCCGAAATATAATATCAAATAATGATCTAATTTCGTTTGCTTCAATGTTTCCTTACTAATTTGATCCTACATTACAATTCCACACTATTAGAAAGTTTTAGAAAGTTACAAAAATCTACTTTCTTTACGAAGAGGGCTGGCAGTTTGGTATAGAAGCAGATGTCTGCAAAACAAATTTATCAAATATCTAAATCATCTGTCCACAACTGTCAGATAATGCACTTATCAAACAGGTAGTTTGCCCCTGTCATACCTCCTCGTTACGAGCATCTGTCTTGAATTTAATCATTTTAAGAAAATCAATCTATAGTTTAACCTTCCCAGTTGGTTTAGGCTTATTTGAATGATAACCAACAAAATCTCAGAAATCACCACCAAAAAGTCATATTCAATTAACAGTAAAAGTAAGTATTTCAGTCAACCCGTTTTAATTATCGTTTTATTCGTTTAAAATGATGAGGAAAACGTGGTATCTAATCAGAGCACGATACGAAAAAAACCAGTATGGAATATAATGTTATTTGGTAAGCAAAATGTGATGTGTTTTGTACGATAACATATTATCAAATAAGACAAGGTACCGATATGTCTACGTGCCAAAAGCAGATGGCCCTTAAAAATATTAGCGAGATAATAATATGTTCCAAAAGAAGGACTATTCCAATTTCCACATTATTATTCAATTGGTATGGAAGAAAAAATTCATTTCATCTTGAAACTTCTAGGAGTACGTTTCTCTCCTTAATACCCTAATTCCTGCTCTTCTCAAAACAGCTTATTCATAAGCCTTTAAACTTGCATCAGAACCAATCTATCAACGATAAATGCTTCTACATCGATTTACTGCCAATAGAAGACAAAGAAATATTAATGCACATACGGAATCTCAAAGACTTCAAACTATATTGTGTCAGAGAGGTTTCTATGTGAAATATATTCTTTTCTTGAGACGATATTTATCAGTAATAAATCTTTTGTTCTTATATATGTGTTCTTATATATTTGTTCTTATATATGAAAATTTGACATGAATTTCACACAGATGAAAATATAGTAGAACGGCTAAATATGCATTTTAAATGAAAATTAATTATATCTGTAGTCAATTATTAACATATGTAATTATACGAATGATGAAGTTCGATCAAACATCAACCACTTATTTAAGAATAATATATGAAATTCAAAATTTCCTACCTCTTTGCAAGTCAATTGCAATGTCAGGTTCGTTGGCCCATTTTTCGAAATCACTTTCATCGACCAGCTCACCCAAAGCAGAACCAGCTTTCAGAGACCCTAAGGATACTAGACGTTGTGCTACTAAATCGCGTAATAAATCTTCACGAGCTTTATCGACCTGAAATTTATAGCGAGTTCTGAATACCTACATTTTATGGCCAGTTCCAATACTTGGATGAATTAAAAATGAAAATCTTACTTTCCACCATTTTCAAAAATAAAAATTATCTCAATCACTCAAGTCTTCAATCATATATTCCATATGATTGATTGCACACTAGCTTACAAAAAATATTTCATTACACATATTAAAATACCTCTTTATCAGATAATTTATTTTCTAAAATAGTTTTAAGACAAGATGCTGGATGGTGACAGCCGTAAGGATTCTGGACAAAACGTTTACGTCGCCTCGAATCGTCTTCCCAAACATCCAATTTCCAGAAAGTCTCTCTAGAATAAATATTACGAACTATTCAGCTGAGGTGAAAACAACTTATACTGCTTGATGACACATCAATTTCACTTTTGGAAATCATTGTTGATTATGAAAATAATAGCTAAAATATTTACAAGTGTTGAGCTGGATCATGCCATGCACCGCTAGGGTAGGATAACAGTGACGTTAACCTATCCAGTAAACGTGCCGATACAAGCAGATCTCTTCGTCGATTCGCCGTAACCAAATGGTCATTAACTTGTTCTTCCCTTCGACGTCGATGCATTTGTTCAGCCGCATCACTCTGCAAAATTATTGAACTCAGTAACGTTCCAATACTAAATAACAATAAATATGTGATAAAAGCAATGATTTGACATGTTCCTCACTTCAAATTGAGCATGCTTGCTGATGTCCTCAGCCCGCAGGCGATTCAGTATGAAATCAGCTTCATTGGCAACGCGTAAGATATGATCTCGCGTTGCATGTGCCATTAAACGACCTAAAAATCCGATAAACTGTGAGATTGGTATAAAATAATGGTTAGAATTAAAACAAAAAAGATAAAATCAGAGAGCAAAAAATCAATGAATAAGAATTTATGAAGAATAAAATTTAAGGTTTTAATACATTATAACATATTTTTAAAATGAGAAAAAAATCCAGTATATTTCCCTGTATAAGAAAAATTACATAAAATGAAATGTTTAATACTTAATAAGCTTTTTATCCTTTTTATGGTTAGTTATGGTTAAAATATAATTATCTTTACGCATATTTAAGCAAGGAAAATATTCTCACATATCAGTAGGCTGCCATGATTTAAAAACCTTCATGAGGATTTGTAATAGCTAAGCGCACCGTAAATCATATTAGCGTAAACGATTGAAATAAGAATAGTAAAAAAACGAACTGCACAAAACAATGAATAATACAAGTGAAATGATGCTTAAGGAATTCTTGCCATAATGCATAATTATGAATAAATTTAGAAATCAAACTTACCTTCGTTTACAAGTTCAATGAAAGCCAATCCGGCGTGCTTCTGTAAAGAAGTCTGCCACTCTTGTGAACATAACAGCATGACTAATTCAATTACTGATCCTGCCTGATTTTTCATTGTTTCCATCACTAAATCCATGATGATGATTAAAAATCCATCTGCTTAAATATATTTAGGTTACTTTACAGATAAGAAAAGAATAAGGTTCACCTTTGGCGTCATTCATAATTTCCTGTCCATGAGTTCCTAACAATGTTTTCTGAAGATATGAACGAAAATCGGTGAGTATTTCCCGTAATAGTGGAGCAGTTGTTTCCAAGGCTTTTTGTAATTTGTTTGTGAGATAAGCTCGTCGTTCACCCGTTTCCAATTCACGATTAGCAAGACTACTGTCCTAAAATTCTTGTTATACTAATCAAAAAAGAAAAAAATTTTCTTAGAAACCTCTTAATAACTAGAATTACAAAAGATATATCCCAAATTTCTTAAAATTAAGAAGAACCGAACGTTTATAAAAATACAGACATTAAATGTATCCAGATGATCCTGCCGATAAACGTTACTCTGCAGTTCCATTTTCATGCTTTCCTCTGACAATTCTTCCTCGATGAAAACATGTTTACCCACGATGCAATCTCCACGATCAGATAACTCTCCATTCTTATCATAATATGATTCTTGGTCCGCTTGTCTCAAACCACTACCATGATCTGCAGGTTAACATGGTGAGAAACATTTTTTTTTCATCCGAAATAACACAGTAGAACTACTGAAAAATTCCTACCTTTGTTGGTACCGCCAGTTATGGTCGTATCGAAAAAAGGACTAGGAGTAGATGGTGGTTCTAAAATATCTCTGTATCGAGATACCATCAGCACTGATAAGAAGTAGGTGACTGCAAGAGCCAAGAACTGCGCTTGTCGATTCTCTTCCTAAACGATTTGATATTCATAGCAAATTATGCTGCTGAAAATTTAACTTCCGCAGGATTCATGATAACAACTATTTTGATGAAAAACTTATTAATGACATATTCTATCTTTGAAATACGGAAGGATAGTAAAGAGTAAGCAATGAATCTCTCAAAATACCGTTGATACAAAGAAATCATAACAAAAATAATAGAACAGAAAAAGAAATTACCATATCCCGATATATTACTCCTCTTAGCCGCTGCAAATCAACTTCCTGCACCAGATGTTCCGGATCCATAATTCCCTTTTTTCCTCTCTACAAAAAAAAAAAATAAATTGGCTTTATCAATTACAATTACAGTTAAAAAAACATTTTGCAATAAAAATTCTCACTACATCCAATGCACCCGACACAAATTCAGCGATCTGCTGAGTGCGTGTTACTTGCTTGGCATCCATGCACAATATTTTTCCAAAGGAAGTTTCTATACGACAAGCAAGTATATTCCGTACAGCCACTGTCGACACTATAAATAATTATTTTTTATTACTTGGCGAAATTCATAATAAACACTGATTCAATGTTTGAAGTATGTAACGAACTGAAATAATGCTATATGCAATCAGTAGAAATTTTAACATTATCTTTGTCCATTATCTGACTCAAATTGAAATGAATTAACAATGAAATGAACTTTACCAAGACGTAATGTTTGTCGTAATATGCCACCATTCGGCATATTCTTTTCCTGTTCAAGATCACTGAAACTTATTCCGGATGCAAAGATAAAAACATCAGCTAGAATAACAAAACGTGCCAGTAAACGAGCGGCGCTGCCGATAGCCAATGCTTGATTTGTCGAATCTATTATTTCGAGCTCGCTCTAAAACATACTTTTGTTAACAATGCAGTTACAAGTTAATTTTGAGAATTTTAACAATTTACACTAGGAGATGTAGCGGCAGCCAGAAGAGGAAGAAGTCCACCACACGCCATTACCAGCAAATCGATCAGCTGGGACAAGACGTGAACACAGTTAGCAACAAATATACTGTTTTCACTGCTATTCACAATATCCAATATTGCTGTTGTATCTCTATAAATATTTAAGTTTTCCAAAAATATTACAAGCATTGCATTCTAATAGGTAATAGAAAATTTCAATTCGGAATTCGTACTTTTTCCACTCTTCCACAGTATTTTCAATTGAAATAAGCAGATCATCAAGGAGCCTCAGGTGCACAGCCGACCAGCAAAACTCCGGAGTACGATAGATGGAACTTGGCTGGTCAGCTGATATTTTTGATTCATCTTTTCTTTCCACTTCATACACAAGTCCATCCTTAAAAAATGTTTGAAACTGAATAAAACCTTTTTTTAATATTTGAGCCAATGAATATCTATATACTTACTACTGCGTGAACAACAGATGACACAAGACTTTGAACTAAATAGAATATAACGTCCGTTTCACGTTCACCACCACTATGAAATTTTGCTTGATGACGCTCCCATGACACCTGCAAATCATTTCAGGAACTAAAATCAAATATCTTCCTTTATAAAGTTAGTTAAAACATTTCAGCCCTCAATCAGATTAATTTTTCTGTTCAACTGCAAGTTTTTACAAAGCAACTTTCCTCCCTTCTATTAATTCATAAATATAGAATCAAATATTCAAATTTGTACCTTTGAGTGAGCAATAGCAAGAGTATCGACCCAAACTCTCCAACCTCCATATTCTAAATAAATGGCGTGAAAGAGAAGCTGAGCAAAAATACGATAAACGAGTTCACTAACTGCTACTTCAGCCTCATTTTTTGGAAAAATGTAAGCCAATGAAATAAGCCATTCTTGCCACACACTCATTTGCAAAATTGTACGCCGATTATCTCGAGAGTTTTCGCACATGTGGAGCAAATCTTCCAAAAAAATTCGCTTCACCTATAATAAGTTAGAACTAAAAGTTCAGCTAGAATATTTAAAAGCACTATTGTCTCTACATATATTTTCAAAAACTTCATAAAATCTTAAAACATTGTTTAGGATATTATAAAGACTTAGCTCAAATAATATTAAACAATTCCTACGAAAGAAACTCACCTTTATTAATTCCAAATTATTCTCACTTTGTGTTATTAGATTGGTGATGACTTTTAACATCGCAGGATTTTCAAATCTCATTACATCACTGATCGGCACATGAACCAAGTAATTTATTGTTGGTGTTATCTGCTCAGTAAGCATTTCAAAAAGCACATTATATGTTGCCAAAGTAAGATGACTCGCGTTCAACAATAGCCGATCAGTTACAAGGGATAATAAATTAAGGCTGCTTACTGAATCCGTTTTTCTCCTAAAATATTTGCAAATATCAATAGACAAGTAAGTAAGAGGCCCTAACCATGACTGGCATTTACTCTACGAATCAGTATCTTTCATTCTTTTCTGATTATAAAAAAAAGTGATGATCCAACAATAAGTCTCACTTGAGCGTTGAGCGACACAAGAAATAACCAAATATCTTTAAAGCTGGTATACGAACAAGTTCATTGACAGAGTTGATCAATTTGAATACCACAGCAAGGCCCTTCTTTCGATCGAATGCTGGTACCATTGCTGCTGGTTTTTCAGAGAGCAACCGTATTGTAAGGGCCAATACGTCATAGAGATTCTCATCCTTTAAAAATTTTTGTTACCGAAACTTTTGGCATGATACAAATAATTCCATCAAAATTCTTGACCATGTAATAGATGAACGAAATATTCATTTTTACGAAAGGAAAGATATTAGTTAACAATTCGTATGAAATGAACACTGCTTGCTATACCTGGCTCTTATAGAAAATTATTAATTAATATTGAAATTTATCACTTACTTCGTTTACGGTGGCAATGAAATTTAACAATGCATTAAATTCACCGTCTCGATTCATAACACCACTCTCCTTTGGATCAGCCATACAGATCAGGCGAGAAACGAAAGTTAACATATGTGCGCGGATAGTAACTACCTCGCTCCTAAATATTTATCAGCAAATGCGACTATCAATAAAAGAAACAAAACATGCGACGTCGTAAATCACTAAGTGACATGATCAGCCTTATTTAATTAATTGATTACTTATGAACTTTATCTCTAATTCAATCATTTTGAGACAAATTCAATCCTAATAAAATCTGTTTTAATGAAAATATCATATTCATCTCGATATGTTGTCAATTAATTAACTGCAGTTTATACCAAGTCCAAAAATGGGACTTCTTCCTGAATGAAATCTCTCCAAAAGCATTTAAAAAGAGATAAAATTGGAATAAGTGCCAACCGAGATGGCCTTCCCTCTCGGTTAATCACGTTGTATAGTGAAGGTGAACGTGGCATAACAACCCAGTAATATATTTTGATAGCATGAAGCGCCTCAACTACAGTAGCACAACGTTGAAGAGTCAGTATAAAATTAGCGCTCATCAAAAATTCGTTTGCCAAAAAGCAATATAATTGAATTTGTATCTAAAACAACTGCTATCATTCGATGATTCATTCAATGACATTACAAAAATATTAGATGTAAGAATTTTCTGCATTAAATACACTAAAATGAAAGATGGTAAATTACATACAAGTTTAGCCAAAATCTATGGAGGAAAATTGAAAATCTTTTCAAAATCGTTACAATTTTTTGAATAAACTAATACCAGGGGCAGAAACTAATGCTTACCGCGGGATCAGCTCTACTCCAAAGTTCAGGATTGAAAAGAATGTAATCGAAAAGATGCTTCAACAGCGGTGTTCCCGAAGAAAGTGATAATAAATATTTCGAAATATCAATTAAAATTTCCAATACATGCTGACTAAGATTTGAAGGCGATAACTGCAACAGTGCATCATTTATTATTATAATTACTAGTAACAACATTAAATTCATTGCTGCAACATTATTATAATTGGAAGTTTTAAAATAAGCATACTTCATGCAAGGCTTGAGATATGACAAGAAATGCTCTACTGTGATATAGTTGTTGGGGAGCATTTGAAGCTGTTCTTAGCAGGAAAGATATAGCTGAGAGCAATTTCGAGCTGAAATGTTCATCTAGTATTTGTGGAATTTGTTGTTTAAAACTTTAAAATAATTTTAAAAAGAAACATTATAACAGAGAGATGCACAGTAGATAAACAATCATTTTTATTTAATTTTTAATATTATTTTTATTTAATTTATAAGATAGCACCATCCTTTTTTTAAGATGGAGATTAAATACTTTGATGAGGAGTAGGGAAAGAATAACCGGTAACTTGAACATCGGTGTTGCAATCTTCCTCAATGTATTACTCTCCGTAGAAAATTTGAATATAAATTGATACATATTTTTAGCAATTTGTTTCTTCAAATGATTTAGTAGTTAAAGTGTGAGCACCAGGTAACCTTATCTATTTCAGCACCTCATCACAGTGAGAAAACTGAGAAAGCTCAAAAGGAAAAACTAGAATAATTTACTGAATTTGCATCAAGTTCATTAAATGTAACTAAATTAGTTTGATATTTAAAATAATTCTCGCTTTATCACTACTTCAAAAACAGTAAGAAGTAATTTAAATAAAATAATTGAATGCTTCCTGTTAGCTCTGATCAATATCTTCCCTTCTTTTTTCACGGATGAATTAAAATTATCAGATAAGGAAAAGGAAAAGGTGAAATATTTTATTTTCTCGGAATCTACCAAGATATCTTTGTTTTCAGGAACAAGACTTGTAAAGAATTTGCAGATTTAATTTTCCGAAAAACTTGAACTGTTAGAGAACTCTTCGGAGAGAGCTATACTGATTAATGATGGATATGGCAAGTAGAATGGAAAAAAATGACAAAGAAAAGAAGAAAAATAACATATTGCAGAACCTATACAAATCAATCTGGCAGATAACAAGAACAAAAAGATAATGACCGGAAGACATGAAACAGAACGAAAAACATGAATAACTAAGTATTCCATAAATGGATAAGTAATTATTAATAATGCTGACATAAGCTAATTATGTCATATCATTCTATTTTTTTTATTCTCTCCTTATTATGCTAATTTCATAAGTTCCAACAGTTTTACATTAGATAAAAAAATTAATTTCTCTAATAACTTCCTGAACAACATTTCTGAACGGAATTCGAAGATTTGAAAAATTACCAAACATCAATTTTTCGAACATTTCCATCACACTGAGGAAAATCTAATTGCGAAAATAAAGGCAAAAGCATTTGTATGCCGCCTAAGGAATGCAATGAATTGTAGATAGAATAAGTTTTCACCACTTCAACACCCTAAAAAACCAGAGAAAGAAAATTCCTACAACAGAACGGAATTCTCTATTCAATAAGATAATATTTGTATTGAAAAAAAAAGATTTATTCAAAAAAAGTCCTTGAAAACTGGCATAAATACAAACCTCTTTCATAATGGCATGTGGAACCTGTACAAAGTATGGCGCAGCTGTTTTAGACGCTGAATGCAAGCACAGCTGCCCATCACAGTTTTTTGGTGAATACGCTATTACAATAGAAGCACTGAGCTTCCCATCAAATATAAACTGAAATATAAAAATATTCCATTCATGCGAAAGTGAAAACAAACAAATTCGATTACTAACAATATATTACTTTTTTGTAGTCATCAGATACATCAGTTTCGGCTTCATGTAGGAAACGGCTTTGATACGACGGTCCCAAACAAAAGATCGCATTAGCTTGTTGCGAATTTAAGGCTTCTGAAAATACATACAACGCTGCTATCTGTCCACAGAACGGTTCTTCTCCATCGGAGCCACATCCAATACTGCATTTATCGAAATGATCTGCTGTTGAAACAAACCTAAAAAAACCTTTCTAAAATGATGTCAGTCAATTTAATAATAGCAAATAAATAAAAGATGTAACAATTGCTAATAATCGAAAAAGTAGAGAATGCAGCTACCATGGTACGTCGAAGGATTCAATCATTTGGCCATCCACGAAACACTGGATTTCACTCTTCGACCACCGAGAATAAATATGTGAGATCGTAACATGATGCCACCTAAACAAACAAAGACATATAATAATTGCGAAACTAAAGCATTTTTCCATAAACAACAGAAAAAAACGAACCTTCTGGGTGTCAATTCAAATCGTATACAGCGTGTTGTTTCCTTACCCACAGTTTTGATACAACTAATAACCAAGCAATTGCCCATAATATAACAGTTATAACCAACTCCTTTTGCGGTCCGAAAACTTAAAAAAAAAACTTTCAAAAACGAAGTAGAAAAAAATGATAAATTTCAAGCTGAAAATTAGCGGTCCTGATCTATGATTAAAATATTTTAATAATAAAATGAAATCCTCACATACCAATATATGTAGGGACGTTCCTTTTCGAAATTAACACTATTTAGTGGGTCCATTTTCAACCAGGTACAAAAACTCCAACCATTTTGATAAGGCCACTTGGTCAACGGGGGTAATGCAATACCCTTAAAATTTCAAAATAACGATATTTCATTAAACTTTCCAACTTTGTTGTTTTTCAACCAGTAATTTCTTTCGAAATTGCAATAAAGGAACTAACTGCATTATGCACACCAGGAAACGAGAAGAAAACATCTGCACCATCGCGCTTTGGCATTTCTCCTAACACATCCAAAAGTTTGATCGAATTCTTACGCTGTAATTTAGTTTATTAAGCAAAAGCTTTTAATAAAATCTTATCAAATATTAGTAAACTGTTATTCGATATTTTCGGTACTTATTGAATAATAAATAGACTAATAAAAAGAAAACATATACACGTACCCATTTCCTATTTACTGCCTTCAAAGCAAGAAGAAATCTTTTGGTCTCCTTAACCGTGATACTATACGTAGTAAGTACTCCAAGAAGTTGCACCAGTAAATCCGAGATAACTGCATCACTGTTTGGTAACCGATCCAAAACCTAATATTCCTCAGAAAATTAAATTATTTGATAATAGATAGAAAAAGAAAAATTTTCAGCAAAATTAACCTCTAAAATAAGGCCAACCCTTGAGCAAGCTTGCATATTGCGTGCACTTTTCCTGATGACGCCAATGAATACGCTCCATACTTCCGCCTATAAGATCACTACTAGACGCTGCAACTCCTTTTGAAATGGCATATTATAACAAATGAAAAACGCATATCAAAAAATTAACAGCAAACCTCTAAATGAGATGGTGCTACATCTAACAAATGTAAAAGACGAATGATATTTTGGGGATTTTCGATGATAAATTTTGATTCAATATCGAATGTCCCACCAACAAGCTGAAAAAGGGATTATTACAATTGGAATAAAGAATTAATTTTTAAAAAATGAATTTATTCCCTGATAATATAACATCATATCTTTTCCCATTTTGATAAATGTTTAAACTGACCACATTGAAGATTGAATCAACAATTTCTTTGTGTGTAAGAGTTCTGTCCTGTAAACCCTGTTGTAACCTTTGAAACGTTTCGTCAGGCGTTTCATTTATTGAGTGGATTTTACTATTTTCCACTTTACTCTCAATCAAATTATGTTGTTTTTCGAAACTTTGCATGACCTAAAAGATAAATTTTAAGAAAAGTATTTGCAAATTTGTTTTTTGATTAGATTTTGACATTTTTTAAGGAAAGAGTAAGAAAACAATATGGATTCATAAAGATCGCACCAGTTTTTCAGTTTTATTCAATATAAAAATTATTCGTGATATATTAGATATTTTTTCAGTTTATATGCTTAATAATGAAGCTGATGTACAAAAAGGACAGAAAAAGTCATTGCAAAAGAAATTAGCTACACATAAAGAAGATTAAGATACGCAGAAATATACGAAAGTAATTTTCGAAATGGCATACAACCAAAAATGTATTGAATATTCTAATTTAGAGATGCTATATAAGAGCAGAAGAGAGGAGACGGTAAATTCAATATTTTTTAATTTCATAATCGATTATTTTTTTAGGTAGAAAATAATCGATTATGGAACAAATGTTAATAAGTATTCCTATATATTGAAGTAACACATTCCATATGCAATATTAATTACTAAACTTTCTTGCTTTTTCTGCATTTTTCTCCGTATTTTGTTAAAAAATTTAACTGTTCATTCATTATTAAACGTAAAATAACAGGAAGAATAATTTCATGAACTAGTTGTTAATAAATAAAATACCTGTCCGACTTGCTCTTTTTTCAAAGACTTATCATCTTCATCCTGCGCGTCAGTAACTTTTTCTTCACCATTATCATCTATGGCTTCTTTCAGCATACTGTTACCGGAATAATCATCAGCAGTTGATGCTATGCTTCCTTCATCCAATCTAACATCCTCCATTTCACCTTCACTTTCAGCATCACATAAATTCTGCAAGTTACTTATTACTGTAAAGTTACTTAATTATATTATAATTACTTTACCATATTTACTTTTTTTTCAAAATACAGATATATAAAACCGTATAAAGATAAATCAGTGATAACGTTTAATTGGATAAGTGATTAGGAATGCGTGTTTGCCAGTTACCCTCGGATACTAACTTCATTTGAATGATTCACTACAATCCAATGAAAGAATAAGCATAATTCATCATCAAACAATAATTGATTTAGCAATAGTAAGATGAATTATTGATAATCAAAGTATTATGCTTAACGCTGTGAATACTGATCGAAATAATGTGGATTTTTCAATTACTATCAATAAACAAAACTAATATTTGAATGAATTTTAATAAAAACTGGCTTAACATAAGCAATATTGATGATGAGATATACTAGCTTAAACTGAACAGAAACAATTACCTGTGTATGTCCAGCAATATTATAATTTTTCGAATTTTCAGTGTCGCCTTCAATCTTACTATCACTAATATCTGGTGCAGGCATTCTCAATTACACGTCGGCAGTAATTCCTGCCTTGCGTTTCTCCTCTTCCTCTTCTCTAAAAATAAACTATTTATGTTGCACAATCTATTTACATAATAAATACTCCTCTAATCGGCGCCTTGCTTACAACTTCTGCTAATACAAATATGCTGTTAAATAAATGAATTATCATCAGCAAAACATATAACTTACATTACTCAATATAACCTAGTAAAATTATAAAAGTATCTTGTTCACACCATATAAATAGTACATTCATAAGCAATAATATCTCATAAGTATACTAATCCAATACACGTTATTTCTTCATGACTATAGTTTGTTTCTTCCCGTAATAATACTACTACTAAAATAAATACATTAAAAGAATCCACCGTCAAGACATACCAATTACTTTTATTACTTGCGTGAGAGCAAGTGTTCGCTAGTAACTGAGATATTTTACGTGTAGCGAAGTGTACTGCTCGGTGTGAGATACATATTGCTATGTTAAATGTTATCATGGGCAAGGTCAACTAATATATTCAGTCGGAAAGTTTGATAGCATGATCATTGCAGATGGCGCAATTGTACAGTGGTTATACGGTACCAGGACCAATAGCTCAACATTTCATTGTTCAATGTCCAAATTGCGCTTTACGTTTCCCTTTCTCTCCAACTTTGATTTATCCACAAGTTTGTTTTCTTTATTTTTGAACCTTTATAGAATTATTGCTTAGTAGACATAAAATTAAAAGTTTGAAGATTTAGCGAAAGTAATATTGGATAATAACAACTTGATAAGAACTAGGATTATGGAATATTTTGTGATTTGGAAGATATAAAAAGATAATGATTTGATAGAGATGACTAAAAGTGAGATATAGATTTTGATCATTTATTTATACAAATAAATATTGCTTTGATTGATGCTACGTTAAATATGTTTTTGATGAGTATTATGAAGATAATTAGAAAGGATAAGAGTAAATGTATGGTTCTTTTTCATATTAAAAACTATAGCTTTAGAATGTTTGTATGTTTTTTATTGTCTTTTTTTCCTGCCTCATATTTCACTTCTGATTTTATTTTTCTTATGTATAAAGTGAAATTTGAAACATGTAATGGAAATATTGAAAGCTGCAACTATAATATAACGCTTGATTATTTTTTCATATGCTTTTTTTCTAGACATGGTCACGAAATGTCGCATATTCACACACATCGAACTTCCAGTATATTCACCCTTTCACTCAATATCCTAGTCAACAAAATAATGTGCCATCAGCTTTTTATACATCAACATCTTCCACTTTTCATGGTTTTGGTGTAAACCAACAGTATCAAGATATGATAAATACTGTTAGCAATAGACAGCATGTTTCACAGGATTTTGTAAACACGAATGATTTGCCTCTTCGTCGGATACGTGATATACTTATTGATATTTTAAGCTCAGCCATGTGGAAGGTGAGGATTTGCTTTTGCAAAAAAGAGAAATAGGAGTAAATAGTTGTTTCTTACCATATGTAATATATTAACAGAATATACTCTCAGTTAGTTTTCACTGCAGAATCTCGATTAATGCGTCTTTTACGTCTCTGTATTTAATAAGTAGTGATTGGGTTCAAATGTAGACTAAAAAAAGTTAAAATTTTATTGACTTCGCATATCTTTGAAAAGCTTCGAAAACAATCTTTTTTTTTAATGAATTTTGCTTTTTTCTGGATTTTATGTTATTTCTTTTTAATCTTTTTCAATTAACTATGGTACATATAAATAACGTTTTCAGTATGGTATTACCATTTATCAACTAATAGTTCTGTTGAAACAGTCATGTGCAAATTGCAATATAATGCTGCCATCATCAATAACGAATGACTTCAAGGAATTCTTGCGTTGCAAAATGACTGATTATGTTGAAGTTGAAGATGATTTATGTCGTTATCGTCGTCCAATGCTTTCTATTCAAGTAAGACATTTTGTGAACTGTAATTCCATTTATTAACTGTTCTAAATTAACTGTTAAGTGCGTCCGTCAAGACTTCAAAACTGTTAACTGCAGTCACAATTTTATTCTGCTTTAATTTTCGTTTTCGAAGAAAATTACTTAACTTTCATTATGATTTACAAGTTTTATCTTCATGCTTGACAAGCTTTTCATTATTCATGACAAATGATTAAAAGTTGTCATAAAATAGTAAAAAGAATAGAGACTAAAAGATAATAACATTAAGTTTATCTCAGCTAAATGCCACTATGAGTATATTGAGAAATGATGAAATAATGAATTGGGAATAAGGGAACTAAGCCTGAAGTATCTCTGATCAATTGCCTAATGTAATCTTATAAGAAATAGCTGTTGCAGTCAATAACCGTTTGTTTTAGTTGAATGTTCAGTGAATGTTTCACTGGAAAATTAAATAGGAAGTTCAAAAGTGTACGCCTCTATTTAAAAGTATTCATTTATTACATACTCTTTCTTCACCTTTAATTCGATTTGTGATTATCTGAGGCTTAAAGGAATTAGCGGACTTAGTTTTACCAACTGGAAAATTTTATTGAGAGGTGTGCACTGGAGACATTAACTATTATGATGTGTATTTTAATAATTAGTAGTTATAGTGTTATGATGCATGAAGGGAATTTGTGGTTTCTAAATGGGAAACGAAATAATTCATATTCTTGTTGAAATTTTTGTATATAAATTTCTTTTATAATTATAATGCATCTTTTTTAGGAAGAAATCAGTTCAAATTCATCAGTCAGTGAAAGGACATCAAACCACTCTAAAACATCCTCTACCGCTTTAGTTCCGCAGCAAATATCGCAAGGTTGCTACATTGCACCAGTTATCGATAATGATTCAGTAAATCAAATGGAAAAAGTCATATCGAAAAAGGAAGAAATAAAGAAAATTATTACATGTAAGACTGTGGAAGGGCCTTCACTTAACCTCACCAAGTTCCATAACAAGGTAAATATGTAATGAAATTACTCTTTGATGCAGTGGTTTTATGACATTCTTTTAAACTGTATACTAAAAATTACTGCATCCATTGTGAGTAATGGCAAAAAGTCAAATATTCATAGTCTTTGTTCAAATTTCTAAAACATTTGCAAGTATTCAAGTCATGTTTTAAAGTAATATCTCTTATTTTATACTAAATTTTGATGCCCTTAAAGTTTAGAGTGAACAGTTCTCTGATAGAAAAGAAGAGTATGATAGAAATAATGACAACGAATTGACTGCAACTGATCCAGTAGTTTATCATGGAGATGAAAAATATAATGCACAGCATGGGTCTGTCGAAAGTAATGCAATATCAAAGCATTCGTATACGTAAGTTTACTATTCTAAAAGTTTCGTGATTATGGTATCTATCAGGCAATTTTTAATGATGACCACTGGAAAAATATGGGAATTATTGGATAGATTGATGTCCTTATTAGAAATTCAAATTCAGAATCTGCAGCTAATTACTAGCTATATCTTATATAATTCAAAGTAACTCTTTTAGAAAGGATGACCTGACGAGAATGATGGAGAAGTGGAAAAAAATATTCATCGGTGACTTGAAAGAACTGATTAAATATTTATGTATGATAGATGATTATTTTCATGAAAACAATGGCAGATTCACTTTAACAGAACTTAAGGTTTGTTCTTGTTTTCTTTTGCTAAATAACTCTGCTTATGCAGAAATATGCCTTACTCTGATGAACATGTGCATATAGGAAGTATTTGGAGAATTGAGCAAACGATGGGAATTTTGCGATATTGATTTGATAGAAATGGATATAATAAATGTTGTTGAAGGTATCAGTTTGGATGAAGAACCCGTTCTCACTGTCAATCCAATCATTAGGTATTCATTTGATTTCTCTAAAAGCCATTTTTATCTGATAGCTATCATGTAATGAATGCTTTTCTCTTAATAGCTTCGGGAGAAATCAATCACTGCAAAAATTTTCTTTAGGGAAATGCAGTTTCGAGAAGTGACTGAACTTGCCAGGAAAATTTATAATTTACTGTCAAAATTATTGCAGTCTGTGAATTCCGTGAAAATCCAAATTATCGTGCTCACAGTGGTAAGCATTTATCTTCCTGGCAAATTAAAGGCATCAGAAATTGGTTCGGAAATAGGTTACAAAAATGAAATCTGAGTAAAAATTTCAGAACTTTGGTATTAATAACAGCAAAACAATATACGAGAAGTATGTTTTGCTGTGGGAAGTACTCAGTGACTCTCAGTTTCGAGATGCATTTGTTGTTGAAACTTTACGGAAGCAAACTAAAGGTAAGTTGAATCATGTAAAAATCAAATTGTGGATAGAATGTTTTAACTTTTACATCAAAAATTTTTTTGCTAACATTTTTAAGATAATCATGAAGATAATTTCTCGTATACACTTATATTATGCTACATGGATGCCAAGGCTGACAAAGTAAAAGATGTATCGGTAACATTAACAATTTTATAGTTAGGTAAAGCATTGAAGTTATTAAGTGATCAAGCAAAGATTTTTAGACGGTGGCTTTGATATAATGGTACGACTCAATCCAAATTTAGATCTGCCCTTAATATTTGCTGAAAAGCATTTGTGAAGCAAGTGAAAACATTCTTGTTATGATAAAAGCGCATCAATGAATGTATAGTTAGTATCCTGAAATTATAGCATGTTTCAATCGTTAAGAAATATTCTTGATTCTATTCAAATTTGCAATTGGTTTTGTGGTATCTATTTTTATGTGACTTTTTTTCTGGTTAAGTGTAGAATTAGAAGCTGTAGAACTAGAAGAATTAGAAACCTTATAAAAATAATACTTTGAAGTGAAATGCTGTTTCAGTTTTTCTGTGAATTGATTTTTTTTTTGAGGATTGGAGCGAAACATTTCATTGCAAATGTTAAGAGAAATAACTTCATAGCATATTATTGTTATTCTTAATTTCATATTATTGTTATATTTTCATAGCATATTATTGTTATTCTTAATTTTATAGCATATTATTGTTATTCTTAATCTCATAGCATATTATTGTTATTCTTAATTTCATATTATTGTTATATTCTTAATTTTTTTATTTCTTAAGCGTCAATAATTAATGTAGCTTTTCCTATATTTCCTATATATATGTTATGCCTTATTTAGAAAAGAATATAGCATGTTATTAAATACGAAGTTATTTTTCTTTTTACATTGCTTTAGTTCATCTCTGATCTTCTGTCTTGAAAATAACTATCGAATAGGCTATGGCTGTGAATAAAATATATTTTTATTGCTCTTATTGAGGATTTCGAAGATTATTCTTTTTTAATCTTTATAATTTACAATTTATCTTGAATAGCACTCATTTGCATTCGATTCGATATCACATATTATCATTGCTAAGACCTTTATTTTGATTACTACTAATCCTACAGTGAAGTATTCCCTCTGAAATTCAGATATATATCGATTATCGCTCTTATGATTATCGAACTAATCACTTATGTCGCTTTCTGTGTTGCATTCGATAACAAAATATCTTTAACGGGTATTGGAAAGTTAAATGTTTCTTTCTTTTATGATACTTGAGGCTTAATTTCCATATTTTATTTCTAGAAGAACCACAGAATCTGTTTTAATCAAGCATAAATCGACATACAAAAGAGTTATATTCAGTAATTTTCACTTCTCTTTTCTAAAATTTAAATAATTCCGGAATCCTTTTCGATCGAGAGTGGGATATTTCATTGTTTTTCTTTTATTTCATTTTTGCAGAGATTATATTTTAGTGTCGATGTTCAAAGAAGGAATTATTTAATGAAAGGAATGTTTACCTTCCATTTACATAGTGCTAAATCGATTTTCCAAAAATTGTGGTGCAAAGTGAATAAATGTCGATTGACCTTGTCACCAGCAGAAATGTCAATAAAGAAGCCACTAATTGTCATTTTGGGTTGCACCGGAACGGGCAAAAGTGATTTAGGTATCGCGGTGGCAAAGAACTTCAACGGTGAAGTAATCAGTGCTGATTCGATGCAAATTTATAAGGGTTGGAAGTACTTTCAAATATTGGGGATTAGAGAGTATTATTTGTTGATAAGGATTAAAGGTAGAAGTATAGGTTGTAAATCGCCTATAAATATCTTAATTTTATGATCTATCAACGGTATCCTTATTGGTGCTTACTTTTATTCGAAATTCTTATTGTTGATAGAGCACAAGCAAACCGGTGCAAGTTATACTTCAGTATGTCATATTATTGCCGTAAGGGCGCAGGACACGTTCCATAGCAAAACGAACAACAGAAATGATATTAAATCAATAGAGTAGAGTAGAAGAACGAGCAATAAGAAATCTGATCCATTACTCGAGAAATCCATGCTATAGTCTTTCTATTTAGCTAAATAGCTGTAAAGAGCATAGCTCATTTATAATCGAAAAGCGTAATATGCAGAAATGTTATAATGGATAAAGAGGACGAAGTGAATAATCCATTTTGTATTGTACTACAGCCACATACATTTTACAGAATCTTCAATTTTTGGTGAAAAAATAGTTTTTAATTTTTTATTTTAAATTTCAAGAAATTGTTTTTAGGCTTGGATATTGCTACAAATAAAGTACCACAGGAAGAAATGAACGATGTGAC
Source organism: Cruorifilaria tuberocauda (assembly GCA_013365365.1). Taxonomy (NCBI): domain Eukaryota; kingdom Metazoa; phylum Nematoda; class Chromadorea; order Rhabditida; family Onchocercidae; genus Cruorifilaria; species Cruorifilaria tuberocauda. The sequence goes on from JABVXU010000057.1 coordinate 61,135, forward strand.
ACATCATATGATGAGCTTTGTTGAGCCTTCCACTTCTACATATAACGTACACCAGTAAGTACTACTTATTCAGTTGGTTCCAATTTTCTCAAAAATTCATCTTATATTTGCCTTCAGATTCACTGACAAAGTACTTCCTTTATTGGAAGATCTTTGGACTGCTGGAAAGTTACCCGTTATTGTTGGTGGTACAGGATACTATGTCGAAGGAATTTTGTTTAAAGACAGTTTGATACCAACGAACACATTTGGTACAGATTTCTTGAAATTTCTTTTGCAATCAAATTTTCCATTAGAATCAAATTTCCCAGACTTTGTATGTGCTTTATTATTTTGAATATTTCGAAAATATTTGAAATTAAAAAAAAATTCCAAATAATTTGTAGCAAATCTAACTTTACATTGTTGTAATGGACAATGGAATAGTAATTTAAAGATTTCTGCAATGCGTTGGATGCCTCCTTTGGTTTTATTAATACTAGCTACGATTAATAGTTAACTAGTCATTTTTATTTACTTTAAATGTACCGGACTGTTTATATTTAATAGATGCTAATAACCATTTCGAGAATCTCTCAGATGATGAGGTTTATGAATTATTGAAACATGTCGATTTGGAATCTGCTATGCAGGTAAACTACTTTTATTTTTATTGTTTGTTATTAACATCTCTAACCAATTTTAGAAGTCTGCCTTTCCATTGAGTTAATAATCTTTCCATTTTCGATACTACTGATCAGCTTGTTATTGTTGATACCGAATAAACTTCTTAATATCAGGGAATGCGCTGTAAGGTATCGAAGAAAAATTCATCTGTTATTAAATAGTTTAGGAGTAGTTTTGTCTGCTTACTGTGAGGTATGCTGTGAAAATTATAAAGGTTCTTTCACTTGTGTATTCATGTACTTTCAGGTGCATAAAAATAATCGCTTTCGCGTTGTTCGCGCTTTAGAAATTTATTATGCAACGGGACAGCGTAAAAGTGAATATTTAGAGGAGCAGCGTCGACGTATAAAATTAGGCGAAAGGCTGCGTTTTAAAAATGTGTTATTACTTATTTTGGATGCTCCTAAGAAATTGCTGGAAGAACGTCTTAATGAAAGAGTGGCAAAAATGATTAAAAAAGGATTGAGAAAAGAAGTTGAAGATTTTTATGAACAGGTGATAATTGTAGGTGTAAATAAAGACAAAGAAGTATGTAGGAGATTTTAACATGAGCTCGAACTGCTGCTAATTAGAAGTGTTAATTTCATTAATCCGTTGTATTTGATACCCAGTTACCATATATTGTGTAATTATCTGTCACTGTGTTGATACTGCGTTCATTTTGATTATTGTATTATTTCTGTAGTACTGCTAAATCTTTTTTTACAACTATGGATTGCTGAAAACGTGAAAATGCGGAAATTTAGATGAAATTAATTGCAAACTGGGGTAGACAAAATCGCTTCTTTTATTTTAATTCACTACGAAGAAATTATTATAGTATCGCCATTGTCTCACTGTTCATGGAGTGGCTCAATCGATTGCAATAAAGGAATTCTATGATTATTTAAAGCTAACTCCGGATGAACGGTACACGGAACTTGGTAATAAACTATTCGAGGAAGGTTGTGAAGCTTTGAAACTGCATACACGGCAGTATTCACGAAGGCAACGTCGATGGATTAAGCAGCATTTTTTCGGAGGAAGTATTTTAGCGGATGTAAGTACTCATTTTTCCTCATTTTATCTAGGACAAAATTAAAATTTTATAGCAGTGTACAGTTTGTGAAATACTTATCAATATTTCATAGAAAAAAAAGTTATATTAAAAACCGTCACTTTATTATTGACAGTATTTAATTCGAGTTTTATTTTAGTCAACCAATATAGCATTTTTGGATATTTCGAAGAATTTTTATGATGTCATAGTGCCCAATGTGTTAAATAGAATCGATCAATTCTTAAATATTATCAATAACAGTGTTTTTCCAAACCAAGCCAATGCGGAAAAACAACTCTTTACAGTGGATTTTGACTACAGAAAATCAGCTAACCAAGTGAGGATGTTCATTTTCTATTTTTTTCAAAAAAAAAAATATATTTTGTTGTATTTTTATAAATATTTTGTTGTCTCAAAACTACTCGGATTAAATTATGAGCAGAAAATAATGAGCAGTGTTTTTAAAATTGTTATTTATTTATCGCCTGAAAATATGCTTTCATTCATTGTCATTTTAGATTTATTATTGTGAAACATGTAAAATTGATGTACATGGCACGATAAATTGGGAAGCACACACGAAAGGCAAAAAACATCGGAGAATGCTCAATAACAATAACAAACACATGAATAATTCATAAATCATACCGTAAGATATATTGCTTTATCACTGGGAATTATCGAAATCTTATTTGGTGAAGATATTTTTGAATCAATCTTCTGTGATAATTGTAGGAAAGCACTTTTTTTTGCAAGATATCATCAATAATATGGTCAATTATCCTTTATATTCTGATACTTGTCATCACTTCCCCCCTTTCTCTCTCTCTCTCTTAAAATGCTGATTTGTTCAATGAATCATCTAAATTATAGTATACAGCGAGAGAATAAGATCAGTATGAGAAGAGCTTATGCTGCATCCAGTTTTTATTATTTCTTTTCTATATTATAATCAGTGATACAAATGTTGGATATATTATAGAGTTCCAGTAAGCAAAAGCTAATTACTAATTACAACCTCGTATCCTAGCATTATTGTGTTTTGATTGTTGCTCAAAATTTGATTGTAAACTTAATGTTAACATATTGAAATATTTGTAGATTTAGGAATAAAATATGTAATTTATTCTTCGAAAAACTCATACTATTTACTTTGTTTGATTCATCTAACGGTGATACATATAGTCCTATTATTTTCAAGATTTTTTACCATCATTCTTTGCGAGTTTTTTGTTTTGTTTTTTGCAAAAACAGTTAGAGAAAAGCTATATCTAACGATCATATAGCAATTTTGCCATTCAAAATTACTATATTCTTGACGAGATTATGTAATGTGCATTATACGTTACGTGTAAATTCCAACATTTCTTTCATCTTGAATTGATCATTGACAATATCAACCAATAATTACTTTATGTTGTTACATGTGACAGTTATAGAATGATAAAATTAACAAAACTAAAGAATTATTTTAAGATATATGAACTCATCCTATTTCTATATGCAAATCTGATAAATAGAGCTGTCAATAAAAACATCAGTCTTTTAAGGAAAATATCTCTAAAAAGAGGGAGTCTCTGAATAAATTTTTTAAACCTTATAGCTATTTTTATACAATATTAAGCTTACTAAATAATATTACTTTTTTAATAGAAATTCATACTGGGAGAAAGAAAGAAGAAAAGGGAGAGAAAGGTATGAAGGATAATATTGATTACAAGAGAAATGAATAAATATATCGATGAACAAGACTAGTTTTAAGGAATGAAGTTTTTATTTTCATTAGCTTACTCTTAGAATTGTAATATGCAAAAGTATATGAGTGTAAAGCTCTTTCGGAAATCTATCATTTATCGAATAGATCGGGAAAAATCCATTTAATCGTACCTTTCTTCATTCCTTTCATTTCTTTCTATATAACATATTTTTTCGTAAAAAATCTTTCCTTTTATATAGCATTTCATATATCGAAGAGTTCCTTCATTCATGTTTTAGATTAAGCAGATGTTTGTTGCTTTATATAGAACGTTTAACTAAAAATAAGATTTTAGTACTGATATTTGTAGAGATTACTTAATTTGCTTAATCACTTTCAAGTAATTTTTTGACTTAAATTACACTCTACAACGAAGTTCTTTTACTGTAACATTTTCGAGGTAAAAATTAGAAAAAAATTTCAAATTATCAAATCTAATAAATCAATTAATATTTACGAAAAAAGTATTTTGCTACCAGAAAACGGAAATATTTCTTCAAGTGTAAACAACATGCCAGGAATCATCAAAATATCTGTTCCTATTTTGATGATAATGAAGCATTCGAATAGTATCGCATGTCAATACAATTTGTCAAATGATGAGAGAGAGAGAGAGAGAGAGGGAGAAGTAGAGAGAGAGAGAGAGAGGAAATGAGATGAGATGATTCTATGAAAAAGTCTCGGAGAAGTGAGTGGGAAAAAAATTGAAGGGTGGTTGTTCGCTTTCCGGAAGTAACATTCCCTTTTTAAATATTCCTTTTCTTTCCATATACATTTCTTACCGCCAACATACGTACGTAACTGCGTGACGTATCACTAACGTAACGTATCGAAATGATATTGCACGAGGTAAACAATTTCATTGTTTGCCCTACGTCAACTATTCGTCGCTAAACCATTGGTGAGGTGTAGATACGGACTAGTGGAGTGGAGTTCTCTTATGCCTATGAAACATCTAATCCTATTTGAATCATTTTTATTACTAATCGATGGTTAAGGTATAATCTTTCGTTTGAATAAAGATTTAATCTGAAAGATATTTAATCTTATACCGAAAGAGGAAACGAAGATATCGGGGATAATCGAGAGGCACATAATACCTTTGCTCTATAAGAATTGACAAGAAGAATGATTAGGAATATGTTGAATGCTGTTGAACTAAGTTAACAGGTTAAAGGTTAATTGTCTGTCGCTTTCTTCCATTTGATAGAATAAGCCAGGGTTACTGAGAGGCTAAAGTTATTTGAGCAAGAAGTGACCGCTCACATCGATATGTGTGCATGTGTTCGTATGCTTCTTAGCGGTCACTTCATGATTTGTTTATGTTTATGTTTGTTCAGTTGACAAGTGTCCTTGTAAAATTTTATCCTTTCTTTTCTTAACGATTGAAATCTTTGACTAATCATTGCTTTCAGTGTAACAGTGCTTTTTAAATGCTTCAATAAGCTACTTACAAGTATTTCAAAAAAATAAACTTTTTCAAAGATCAGTTTACATGCCAACTTCTCTAACATGCCAGCATGAGCCAAAAATAGAAGAACACCGTATGTCAACAACACAAACGTTTGAAGAAACCATTATCGATGATGGAGAAGTGGAAAGGTAAGAGACAGGTATAATACGTTGTCCAGTCTTTATGATATGTGGAAATTACTTCTTCATCCATAAGATCCTTTACTTAGGCATGAAATAGAAGAGCGTGATGATGAAGAGTATTATTACGTGGATACGGTAATCGAAACGAATATATCAACTAGGCCACTATCCGCTGATACCATCACAATTACTAATACTATAACATCTGATGATTGGGAAGATGTATCTGTAAGTTACTTATGTCGAAATCTTATCAGATCAATATCTGTTCGGAAGTTGTGTGAGGGAAGAATAAGAGTGGTCACTTCAGCAGTTAAGATTTATGAAGAAATAAAACTGATCATCGCTTTAGTAAAACCAAAGTCAAAATACAAAGTAAATACTAAGTATTATCATGATGAAAAAAATTTCTAATACGATCAATATCTTTGCGAGAGTATTGTCCTGGTCAATTATCATCCATGAATAATGATAATAGTAATAATAATAGGTAGAGAAGTATCATAGTATCAGGTTGTATATTGCAAAAGAATCTCCAAAATATTGATGTACTAAATGAAGGAAGGACGGAAGTGAAGAAAAGCCAATTTATGGAGCAATATCCGGAGAGTTTTCTAAAAAAATGCAATTTCTCCGGGGATTTCTATAACTTCTCTTTCCATCTCTAATAAAGAAATATTTTTGGTAAGAGAACAGAAGCAGTTTGTATTTTATAAGAGGAGATATTTTAGTTGAAGGAAATATCTATTAAGTTAGCTAGCTAGACTAGACCTAACAATGAGACAAAAGTGTCATTGCATATTACCTCAAATATCTTCTTTCATTCTCTCACTCTCCTTTTTTTCTTGCTTACTCATCGACTTTCTTATTTAATCAGTGAAAATACTCATTAATCTAATCAATAACTAACTGTTTACTTACTATTAATGCAAGTTATTTATTTAAGAAATAACTATGGATGTTTACTTATAAAAGTTAGTTGTTTATTTGTAAGTTAATTGCTTTACTTGTCATGCAAATAAGAGCAAGCAAAGAGAAGTCAATTTAAAAAAAAAATGGAACAATCAGATAAGCAGACATTTGAAATTATGGAACACAAGTTTCCACTCATACGGTGGAAAGGAAACGAGTCAAGTGGCTGCTTGTTAGATATTCCAATAACATTTCTTCTTGCACACTATCAATTCATCTTTTAACTTTAATCATTTATAGATTTTCTCTTCTCTCTCTCTTTCTCTCTCCCTCTCTCTCTTAGAAATTCAACTCTTTCTTTTAGTATAGCAGATTGATCACTTGCGTTAATCAATTATGGCATTAGCAAGAGATCAATATATATTAGAAGATTCATTATTCATTTATATGTTTCTCCCAGTACCGGGACATCTTATACTTACTTCCGCGAACATTATTTTAACGATGTGAGCGTAATTTTAACATTCAACTTTTTTTTACAGCTAATATAAAGTACAGGTGAGTGTAGGTGTTATCTGCAGCATTATCGATATATAGAGAAGGACAGGAAAGAACGTCCGGCAGATTATCATCAAGTCAACTGTAGAAGGACAAAATTAAAGGATAGCGAAGGCTATAGCAAGCAGCAGCAACAAGGTTAGATTCATTTTGAATGCATTATTATAAGTCATCGAAGCGCTCATTAATCTACCATGACAGCTTTTTTTGACGAAACCATCACTCTAATATCTGTCTTCTTGACTTGATATTACAGAGTGTACTAAGCCTAAGCAGGAAAAAGACAATCTTCAAGAGAAGATTGTGGCTGGGCCTTGAGGTCCCGGCGGCATCAAGGCACTTGTCATCGCCTCAATGCAGATTATAATACGCGACACGAGCAGTAGTAAAAGGGGCATATTAATGCTACTTTTATTATTGTTGCGTTGTCAAACTGGTTTCTAAGTTATGTCTTCCAGATTATCCACTTGCATTGCTTCACTGAGACCCGTTGTATGATGCTCGGTTTACGAATAGAGTAGCCGGACATCCGGGTACAGGGGAGATGTAAACATCGGCTGAAATTCATTTTCAACCTTGTTCACTACTCTCGTAATGTCTGTGGTATCATTCATGGTTGCATGATCCAGCTTGTCATGGAGAAAATATAATTTGGAAATTTCTGGGTGATCCATTCCTTCAACTTATTCAAGGTTGTTGGAGTTATTTCCCCAATTTCCTACATTTTATCATCATCAAGTATTTTCAATTTTAAGCAATAAGCAGGATCAACAAAAATCAAGCTTTCTTATCTGTCAATATATGTTGCACAAAATGGTAAGTTCTAGGTGAGAAAGATCATCGAATAGGAATTCATCAGCAGACAGCACAGGATCGTGATCAAATCGAACAAAATCAGAAATATCGGAAGGACAAGAGTGCTCATATGTCTGTTGATTATAGCGCGCATGATTTTCACGAATCGCGCGCCATCATTGATGCTGCTGCACGTGATAATATACACGTTCGACGTCAGGGCGATACCACGGTAGTTACCGAATATCGGGATCCTTATTCGTTTTATTGGCAATTAGATCAAGCAAGACCTCGAGAAGAAGAAATACCCAAGTTGGTCTATTTTCGATTTTTTTTTAAATGTATTTTTGTGTTCGATAAATCGTATGCCTTTTAAAGTTATCATTGTGCGATTGGATATCGGCTATTCTTTTTTATTATTTTATCAGATAGATTCTAATATAAGCTTTAATGTTAATTTATTGACTAGGCCATATCTCTGATTATGTTGATATTTGCAATATTTTCCTTAATTTATTAAACAGTGTAATCTTCTTACCTATCCATCATAGTGGTCCTGCTGTTTTGATACTGCAAATGCAAACAACTGAAACTAACCGTTCCTTATTGTAATCTTTATTAACGGAATGTTTATTCATACGTGGAATTATTTGCTGTGATGATAATATTGGAAGGAGATGCTTAGGCTTGCTTTATTTAGACATGTGGAATAATATTAATTTCTTACAGAAGGAAAAATCTCTTGCAAATTTTCATTGTACATTAACATGTAGAAATATATAGCCAGCTCATCACCAGTAGTTCATGTTGGAATATTTTTAATTTTTGAATTGATTTAATTTATTACAGTTTTCCTTTGTATTGCTTTTTAGAAATAGTATCAGTCTCTATTAATATTACTTTCGAAATTTTATCAGTAGAAAGCTATGAATTGAATAATTCATTTCAAATTATTTCCTTATCTGATCCCTAACTTTCCTACTTATCTGAGTTTTATTTACCGTCAGTTATAATATACCTTACATTTAAAGTTTTTATTATTCTAAAAAAAATTACTTTTACGCAGAGTAAAATAGACATGTTCATATGATATAATTTTCCGGACAGTCGTTCATTTCAGGTCACCACCACAGACAGATTATGTCATCGATGAAGAAATCATAAAAAATACAGTTCTATCTCCAGACAGTCATGATAGCGGAATAAACGTTGAAGCACAATATAGTAGGCCAGTACGACCCGATGAGGCTCCACCCGCAAAATCACTTCCACTTGGATGGGAGAGGCATGAAGGCATGCATGCATTTTTGACATATTCCGAATTCTTCCTCACTTCTCGTCTAATCTTTCGTCACTCGAGCAGTTCTTAGAAGCATTCAAAATAAGAACTGCGATTTTCTAAATTCAAACGAGCTAAGATGTTGTTCTAACATTGTATAATTTTTATGAGTTTAGCGGTGTTTATAGATATGCTTAATACTTTCCTTTCAGATCCATCCGGTTTTTCGTATTATTGGCACGTGGATAGTGGCAGAATACAGAGAGAACCTCCGGTATAGATATAATGATCTCTTAATACAGATTTAGATAATACAAGATTTACTATTAATACAAAATATAGTTTGTCTTACTAGGCAGGAAATATGCAATATAGTATTTCCTTTAAAATTCCACTTTCACATCTATATTAGATCAGAACAGGATTTTTTTCTCAAAGCATCCAGCATAATTAAATATATTGGTGTATTCTTAACAGCTTTGATATAATCTACAGTTTTTTATGAAGTTAGCTTATTTTTATTTTTTTTAGCATAAAGAATTATCCCCTATACCGATGTCCATGCAAACTGAGCTTCGTGATCAAGAGACTCAGGCGGATGCATTACCAGTACAACCACCACAGCCAGTCCAACAAATTGTGCAGCTTCCTCCACAACAACCGTTTATTGAGGAGCATGCATTCAAACAGACTACCACAAAACGATCTGTCGATAATGAATTCAGCGAAAGAGATGATGTTGCTGGCAAAGTTAGTTCTTTGCTGAATATTTTTGGAAAAGCGATTATTTTCTCTTATTTATTAACTTTTAAATTTATAAACTTGCAATTAGGTTTTGGTTTGTAACTTGAACGTTTTCGTCAAGACATCTAGCAAGGCATAGAAACTGTATAAAAATCTCTGCAGCAAGCATGAAATTGTAAAGGAGTATGTATTGATTTTAGTGGTTTACTTTGTCGGAAATTTTTGACTAATGATCATTGTTTCATAGTATTGCATGTGTTAGATGAAGATCTTTGGTCATATGAAAAGAGGGATGGATAATATCTGGTGAAATTTGAAATATACTGAACATATTTCATTTTTCCTTATTATTGAAAACAGTAAATTGGGAATAGTTATAGAATGGAATTTGGTAGATCAGATTAAATCTCGGAAAGAATCTATTATAAAAAATTTGGAAATGTAAAATTTCGTAATTTTATTAAATTTAACAAACAACTATCATGAAAAAAATATCAAAATTTTCTTATTTTTAGCCAATCCGATTTGCAGTCCGTTCTTTGGGTTGGATCGAAATTCCAGAGGAAGATTTAACGCCCGAGAAAAGTTCAAGAGCTGTTAACAAAGCCATTGTGGATTTGAGTACAGGACGAAACGATATTCTGGATAATATTTCTAAATGGGGAGATGTAAGTATCAGAAAGATTTAGCTTTCAAGAAGGCTTTTGTTCACATCTATTCAAGTTATTTTAAAATTCATTTTTAGTTGGAAAACTTTCCTAATTCAAATAATGTACTGAATAGTTTTAGGGCCGAGAACTTATAATGGAATTAGACGATAGTGATTTGACATTAATTGATCCTGATACTATGTCTGTGGTACACACTGAACGAATGCAACATATTCGAGTTTGGGGCGTTGGACGTGATAATGGCCGGTAAGTGAAACTTCGTTTTTTTTTTGTATTATATATGGAAGACTCGTAGCTAAGACGAAACAGTTAACTTTTTGTTGCAAGTCTTGAGAATTGGCATTATTTTCATGTGCTAAATAAACATAGTAGTCAAGCAACGACTAATAATTCATAGAAAGTCTTAGCGTAATTTTTAGTATAACGTCAGCTGATGGAATAATAATCTGCAAATAGAATTTCATCTAATTTTTTTTAGTAATTAATTAGCAAACTTCAGAGATTTTGCATACGTTTCACGAGATCGAAATTCGCGTCGTTTTATGTGTCATGTATTTCGATGCGATACACCGGCACGAACTATTGCAAATACTTTACGTGATATCTGCAGACGACTAATGCTTCAACGACGACCAAATAGTCTGGGCTCTTTGGATTATGGTGAAAGACGCCTTATTGCCAGTCAGTTTAACCTGTGTATTTATTTATTTTCTTATGAAAACCGAAAACCGATAAAAGGAAATATATGATATCGCAATACATTTGGTGATCTGCAGAGGACACATATTTGCCAACTCCAATCGAGGAGCCAAAGAAAACTATTCGATGTCATTTCTTGGGTGTTACACAGGTGCCTCGAGCGACAGGTATTGAAGTCCTTAACGAAGCAGTCGATCGACTTGTATCACAGGTTAGTAATGTTTCTTTCTTCTAAGGTAAATACAGAGTTGAGCTGTTTTTATTCATTTCGTCAATCTAATTATCAGTCGAAATTTTAGTTTACTGATTACTATAATATTGATATTTTTTCTCAAATCGGTAGTAATATATTCCATTTATTCATTTGATTTCTAGGAATTTCTGAACGAGAGACATGGTTTAAAAACAACCAAAGAGGCAGATTAGCAGCATATTTTTCTTAAAACGCTACCTATTACAATTTTTTAGTTTTAAAAGATGATTTTGGTTTTTATAGGTTCGATCAGACAGGTGGATATTAGCCAATGTTTCCATAGCTCCATCGACAATAATAATTAGCGAAGTGAACGGCAATCAAATTGCTCAGTGTAGAGTGCGGTATTTGTCGTTTTTGGGAATAGGACGGGATATCAAGTATTACTTTCCGATGTATTTAATGGTCCAAAAATTAATCTTCATTCATCCCCGATATTTCAGTGGTTGTCTAAAAATCTTGCAGCATGAGCGACTCACTGAATTAAATAAGTTATTTCTTTTCAAACAGCTCATTTATTCGTCTTCATTGTTTACGAAAGAAACTTTTTGTGGTATTGTGAGTAGTATTTTGCAGTGGATTATAAGATGAGGTTCATAGCATTTCAGAATGGTCAGAAACAGCATCTTTTCAAAATGACTCCAATTCTTAGCGAAAGCGCAATAGTTGTCTTGGTTACCATTAGAAAAAGCTTCTAATACATGTTTTTATTAATTTGTTAAAGAAAAATATGGCCACTTTTCAGACATTGTGCGTTTATAATGAGTACGTCGTCGGAAAATTTCATGTGCTATGTGTTTCACGTGGAACCGTCCGCAGGTCCAATGGCTAAAACCATTGAGGCTGCTTGCAAATTACGATATCAGAAGGTCCTTGATGCTCATGCTAGCGGACGAGCGCCATCGAACGGAAAAGTTGGTTGCTGACTTTTTACAAGCATAAAAATTTAACAGTTAATGGCAAAGTTCAGAAAAAATTCATATAGTATATACCCTAAATTATTCTGACAATTTTTAATTCAGATTGTGACCTGAATGGTACCAAAATTATTACGGTGTTATTTATTACTAAATATTTTTTCATCATGTTGATGTTTCAATCAAATAAATGTATAGTGTATAAATTAGATTTACAAATTGGTGGTCTCTACTGCAGGGTTGGAGCGAATCATTGTGGAATGCGATAGGCAACGTACGCGACCGTTTTTCTACATTGTCGCGTTAATTTTTTTGTGATATTGCCATTTGCTGCACTATTATACATAAACTGTTTGCTACTCTATATATTACAAACTGTTGAACGCAGGAGCATCTTTTACATTGTAGGAAGTAACCAAATTTAAGTGATAATACCAGTTGAGCAATCCAAAATATTGTCGAAATTCAATTTGCAATAAAGGTAAAGCTATAGTAAGCGTGTCAGATACGAAGAAGACGATGCAGTCTTTTGTTTTAGTTCAATTTATTTTTCTCGAAAGAAGATTTAAGATTTAAATTAAATTAGCAAATAGAATTTAACTAGTTTTCCAACAGATAATTTTGTTATGATTGCCTGAAATTTTTGTAAAAATTTGTCGCGTTAAACTGTTAAATGGAAAATTGAAGTGATAAAAATAATACTATGTAACTATTAGTGTTAATGATTCGTTTTATGTTTGTATGCTTCCCTAACTTGGTTCTTCCTTGATCTTTTTCTAGGTTTACCCATCATTTATCGAAGTTGATCCTTTTTTAAACTTCTCAATAAAATAAATAAATTGTATTTAGCATAATAACGTATTTAAGTCATTAAAGGCAATACTGACTTCAGAAGTTTTCTTATTGCTTATTGTCAAACAGTTCAAATTATTAAAGCTCATGTTAGATCATGCTTAATTAAGAATTCAATTTTCAAAAGTATAGAAATTCAAGAAAATCAAATGAAATGTTTTTGGATAAACTATCAAGTACTTTCAGATAAAAAATTGGCAATCACTGAATAAATGCAATTTTCTACATGCAATATTTTTGCTAATTATTAGAAAAATTATGAGTAATGTCTAGGACGAAAGATCTCCGTTAATTTTGAGGATAGAATTTTGTGTTTTTTATCGGCATTATTGATTTCTTTTCGATCCCTATTGCACATAAACTCAAAAAAAAAAATTTCTTATCTGACAATCACTATCCTACTATTAATGACTTTACTTCATTTCTTTTGCCAATGACCTAATTATCATTATCAGAATGTTTTTATTAACTAAATAAATCATTTCACTTTTACAACAAGAGAAAAAAAAATACCTTTCCTTAACAGGAGAGAAAAAAGAAATAAATGAATCTGTTAGAAATTTTACAGTTATCATTTCAACTAATCATTAATCTTTTATTGGAAAAATTCGAATTGTATAACTATTTTAATTTCCTATTAAAATTTCATCGTTTGTTTGCATAAATAGTAATTACAATCAAATTTACATTCTGAGAAATTTATTGTTTTATTTCAGTGATAAAAATGCATTTCTTACATATTCTATCAAAATTTATCAGTTTTGTTTTGAAGTAAAATTTAATTTTCTATTTTAACATTTCGAATTTATTTCTTGATTTAATTATTTTATAGACATAATTGAATTTTTAAAATGTTATTAATGATAAATGATTTTATTACCATGAGACCAAATAGACTAAATTGTTATTGATAATTATTATTATTATTGATATTAAAGACTATATTATATAAATTATTGTGGCTAAATTATCACTGATATTATCACTCAATATATGTGTACTTTATCGAAGATAAATGATTTATTACAGTTTCAAGTACAATTCAAAACATTCCAACAGTACTGAATGTTTACTCTTTTAATGATTCATTACTCTCATTGATATTATCAGAGGGAATTAAATGATAAGAATGTAAGGTGATTTCATCGATCATAATATGTATATTTTTATAGTCGAAAGGAAAAAAGTAATTATTTAGCAGTTGATTACATGAATACAGTAAAGAAGACTGATACAGTTTATCAATTTTTTCATACAGTAATCAGGAAGGCAAAATATTTCGGATAAAATGTTATGCAGGATATATTCCCGAGATATCGCGATAACTGAGGTAGAACACAATACATTGTAATAGTTAATAAATCAAGCAAACATTTCGTTTACACTATTACTGATAACTAAAGGAATAAAAATTTTGTGAACTTATATGTTGAATGGAAATTTGATTTTAGATTAATCAATTAGTTTAATCTATCGAAAGTTTAATATCAATCATGAATTTTATTAGTAAAAATTACGTAAATTTTATTACGTTTACGCATAATATCCATTTTATCATATAATTAATTAGTATTCATTAATTCTTTCGTAATTTATTTAAAAATTTTTTCCCACTAGAGAAAGCTACGAAATGAATTTGAATCTTTATTGATATTAAATTTCGAATAAAAATTTACAAAATTTTAGGAGTGAAAAAATTTAATGTATTATTTAAGCGTTTCTGTCGAAGTATAATAATTTGTGCAGACGTAAATGAAAGTTCATTACTGCATGGCGTTAACGTACACGTCGCATCACACGGATTTGGTTTGTACGGTTCACAGCAACAATAACATTTCCCACTAACGCTTAAAAAATAATCTTTTGAAAGATTAAATTATTACGTGTAATGATAAAATGATAAATATGATAAAATAGGAAACGTCAAATTGATCGGAGAAAAAATGAATTCTTATAACTCTTCGTAATTTTCATTTCATTTATTTGTTGATTGAAAAAAGTGAAATGAAGTTTTTTTTACTTAATTTGCTTACTTAATTTACTTACCTAATACAATTCAATGGTTTGAAATTCCAAATTTGTTGTCTAATTGGTGCTGGAACAAATGAGCCAAGAAAATCAATTGATGTTACATATCTAAAAAAAAAAAAAAAACTATCGCTCAATTACCAGGTAACATTCTCTCTACCTGAATTTCATATCGCAATATCTATCAATATCTATCGATATTTGATATTTTAACGGAATTTGATGGTCGGAAAGTTTCATAATAGGCCTAAAAAAAAGTGAGAAAAGTTTGATATCAGATAGAAATAAGCAAGCGATAGCGATAACGATAACAATTGGATTCATGAAATTATTAGGAAAAGAAATTGACGTTACCTTGGTGGCCATATTTGGCAATTTCCACTAGCGTAAGCTTGCGATGTCATTGCACATACTTGTTTTTCCGTTGGTAAATCGCAAATCCGATCCGAGATACCGAGAATATTCCTGCTACAGATATCATTCTGATAATTGATTTGTATCATTTTAACTTTTTTATTATCTGATATCAATCAGAGATTAATTTAAATTTTACTCTAAAAATATATAAATCTTAAATTTGATATAAAATGTTTGCAACAGAAAAACATCTATCCGTTATTACCCGGGAACATAATCGCAATGTGAGCTGCATGAAACTTGCACGTTACACATGCCGCATGCATTTGCGGAATTGTTGAATAATTCCACATAATTCATCATTTTCCGCACGATTGGTGCACCAAACGATGTTATCATCTGTTAGTTTCATTATCAATAAGATTTTGAAAAGTTTTTTTTTTTTTTTCAAGGATCATTTTGAAAATATCTGTCTTAATTTGAAGTGCTTTAGCAATTACAAAAATTATATTATCATATTTTCTCATGGATTATACAAGTTTATATCAAAATTTTTAACATTTAAATATATTTTAGAAGAGAAATGTTGTAATTTATGAGGATTTATGGATTTGATAATTAAGTTTATTGCATTTTACGTAAACTTTACCTTACACGTGAATTCTTCAGCTGTTATTAATTCATTCTTAAAGTAAAGTAATTTTCAAAGTTTTAAATTACTTTTTCTTTATTTTTAATTAAATTTTACTTTACTGCACACAAAATATTTCAAGAAACTTTTTCGAAAATTTCATTTAAAATGTTTTTTGAAAATTTCTTAAATAGGTTCTTTAACTGTTCTGTATCTGACTTTTTGCAATTTTATTAATGCTTGCACTTTTGCACATTTCACAAAACTGTAACCTTCTTTTCACTCAAAGTTTCTACTCACCGAATTATTATCAAAAGTAAGTAAGAGAATTGAAAAAAAAAGAAAAGTTACTGGTATTGGGAAATATTATGTGTGTATTTTATATGTGCAACAGATGATATGTATCACTCGGAATAATTTGCAGTGCATATCTTCCGGAACAAGTATTATACTTTTACGGTAATAAGTAATTACACATATTAATTAGTGACCATACTGGATAGAATAAGTAGTGCATATCATGTAGAAACAGGTGGTGCATATTTTATAGTAAGTATATATATCATGCGGAAACAGGTAATGTGTGAATCTTATAATGATACGTACGTATCATGCGGAATAATGCATACATATCATGCGGAATAAACTTTATGAAAGTTATTGTATTATACAATATGGATAGAACAAGTAGTGCATATAATGCAGAAACAGGTTGTGCATATTTTGTAGCATCTATATATATCATGGAGAAACAGGTGGTGCACATTTTATACTTAGTATATATCATGCGGAAAATGTGATGCACATTTTATAGTAAGTATATATCATGCGGAAACATGTAGTGCACATTTTATACTTGGTATATATCATGCGGAAACATGTAGTGCACATTTTATAGTAAGTATATATCATGCGGAAAATGTGATGCACATTTTATAGTAAGTATATATATCATGCGGAAACAGATAATGTGTGAATATTATAATGATACGTACGTATCATGCGGAATAATACATACATATCATGCGGGAATAAACTTTATGAAAGTTATTGTATTATACAATAAATGTAGAAAATGTGCAATTACTATTGAAAAATTAAAATTACAATTTTTTGTAAAAATTAATGAAAGAATGAAATTTGCGTTCTTTTTTGTGCTAATTTACAACATTTTAATGCTACAAATTTAATACGATTGTGAGGTCAATAGAATGAATTGACCTAATTGATAAGTGTTGTTGTCATTTAATGATACCTTCCTTAATTTATCATTGTGAGAGTAAAGCAAAAAACTTTTATCAAGCTTTTTTTCTCTCTCTCTCTCTCTCTCTCTTTCTTCCTTTCTTTCTCTTAATAAGAATAAAAGAAATACCGGACCGCCATATAACGATTCTGATAACACTGTTGAGGAAGTCGATTCCAGAATGAATGATCATTAGTGCTAAAACATGGTCCATAAGAGCTCCAATTAAAACAATTTGATGTTCGTCGATTATTTGATAAGTTGTAGAATGCGGATGATAAGAATGCTTCTACATCACCAATTAATTGAACTGATAAGAGTAGGAGAATTTTTCCAATCATTTTCATTTCATATAATTCCCTAAAATTTTAATATTATCAATTAATCGATAATTTCACTTTTTTTTTTTTTTTTTGGAAATTATTTATGAATAATTTTCTCTTTCCATTAAATTATTTGTATCGTTTTTTTTTTTACAATAAAAATTATAATAATAATTTGAAAGAAAAAAAGATAATTGAGATTACTGATATTGATAAGATCACTGATAACATCACTGATAGGTGATATAAATTTAAAACAAAAGATATTGTGTTAATTAATGCGAATGAAAAAATAGACAAATCTATCAACGATTAGTTAATTAATTAATTAATGAATTAATTACCCAACGGCAATAAATGATGCATTCATTCCGTTCTAGTTTTAACTTTTGTCTCAAATTGACAGTTTATTCAATTCTTCATCATATTTCAAAATGGTAGAAAGAGAAAAAGAGAGGGAAAGATTAAATCTATCAAATGATGCTAAATATATATAAGCCTAAATTGATTAGAAGTAATAACTTCAACTAAAATAAGTTATCTTCGTTTTTTTTTCTTACTTAATTTACTTAATTGTATTTTATAGGATTAAATATATTTTATTTTTTTTAAGCAATGGCTTAAGTTATCATTATTTTCAGTATCACTATGACTTACTTTCGATTAATCGAGATAAGTAATAAGTGATAAAGGTATTTTCAGTATCACTATGACTTACTTTCGATTAATTGAGATAAATAATGAGTGATAAAGGTATTTTCAGTATCACTATGACTTACTTTTGATTAATTGAGATAAGTGATAATGAGTGAGTGATAAAGGAAAATAAAAGTGAAATATGAAAGAAAAGTTGCGTGATGAAATTATAAAAGAATGTTGTTGCTTAAATGAAAATCTTTATGATGGAATGATTTGGAGTGTCCGAGGTTTAGACAAAGAAATGCCCTGAATTTTCTCTCTTCCCCTCTCTCTCTTTCCAGAAAAGAATCATTTGAGATATTCCAGTAGACAGGAAATGAAATGAAAGGGAGAAGAAGTAGGATAACGAAAAGGACGATAGCATAACAATCAAATCGATTGATGATGAATTGCTCCGCGATCAATCAATCGATACACTCAATCAAGGCTTTGAATTCATTTTTCAACAACTCTTCATTCTTCTTGCTACTAAATCATTCAATTAGAAAAAGGAAATTTTTAAAAGTTGCGATCATGATCTTTTCGATAAGATTAAATGATTTCTAATTCTATCTCATGAATATTTTGCTTAGTATTTAATCAACTTATCAGCTTATCATATCATGTTTCAGTTAAATTCTGCAGATAAGGTTTGAAATTTTTTTTTTCTAATTCAAATTTAAAAGCATTCTAATATCGGAGCTTCAAATAGAGAAAACAATATGAGAATTGAAAAATTAATCTCAATCAATTCAAATTTGTAGCATAATTTAACAAAAGTAATTCACTTGTAAACTTTAAACAATTGTATGCTTTCAATGTAATCAAATAAAGTAATCAAATAAAATTTCAAATCAAAGTAAACATTAAACAAAAAAGAAGCAACAGTAGCAAGAAAAACAAAGAGTAGTATTATTTTATTTTAATTCATTTAAATTTATATTAATTATTTATTCCAGTTACTGCACAAAGAAATATTTCATTTATTTGAAAAAGTAATTAACTTTAACTTAAATTAAACTTATATCATATAAGTATTGACTAGTTATCACAAACAAAATTTTTAACAAAGAAATTTTTCGTCTATTTATCTTTACTTCTTTAAAAGTCTATATCTTTATTTCTTGTTTTAATAGTTGAAACATAAAATTACCGTACGTGAGGCCAAAACGTGATTTTTTCATTTAAAACCCAGATGACCTATTATATCTCTTCCTATGATATTATGATATGTTTATTCAGTGGTGCAATAAATGTCACAAAAGTTATTACTAATTACTCGAAAATGTACATGTCAATTGTAAAGTTAATCATATATTAATTGTTGTATATAATTGATTATTATGAATTATTATTGATTAATTATTATGAATTATTATTATTATTGGTTAATTATTATTATTGATTAATTATTATTATTGATTAATTATTATGAAAAATAATTATAAATTATGAATATTTCTGGAATGTATGATAAACGTGATTATTGATAAGTGTATGATTGATACGTGGAAAAGATTACGAAGATGATGTGTCAGATATAACCTTTTGAATGTAATCATTGTAAATGAGAATTTATTTTAAACTATTATGAATGAAAATTCATTTATCTAAACGATCAATGAATTAAATGAACAAACTATAAAATAAGTAGAAAGAAGGTATAAGTCATTCATTCATTCACAACCTTTTATATTTTACCTGTTGAATTAAATTACAGGTAAGAATTTATATGTTATTCATCTCATTTCATCCCTGAGGGTTATGTCATTTTTAAATTCTATTATTCTTTCTTATCACTTCTTATCACTAGAAGAATCACAGGTAAAACAGGTAAAAGTACATTTACTCTAGTGGAGAAATAAATAACAAATTTTGATAAGAAGATTTCTGTCTAATTAATTTTCTCTCGTTACAATGATAATTTGAAAGTACAAGGTATGTTTCTTGATATGATAAAAAAAAAGCGTTACTTCCAATCAAAAATGATATCAATCTGAAATTAAAAATTGAATTGGGTCAAATAGAATGCTCGAAAATACATTAAGCTAATCAATTATTTGCTCTTTCTCTAAGTTATCCCGAGATTTACTGAGCCATCTCAGGAAAAAATAAAAACAATCCCCATATTAAAATCAAAATCAATACCAAAGAATTCGAAATGGGACATCATTGCTGGAAGAGTAATTTGATGATATTAAAATATTGAAATGCTTTATTGTTAAATCCATTTGCGCCCGGGGAAAAAAAATTATCATAGATCTAATATATTATTTAATTTTGTTAACAATTTAATTTAACAATTTCAAAGAGATAAATTTCCCAGTGTTACACTCTTGTAATTTGCGCCAAAATACTAACATAGTTAAGAAGCTGAAAATTGTATTGAGAAATGTGACAAAAACGCCCAAAGCTATAGAGTGATTAATTTCCCAATCAAAAAAAAAAACCATGCTTAATTACATTACGAGTAATTTATTTCTCAAATTAAAATTAGCAAAATTTTCTCATATCTTTCTAAAAATGGAAGCATTCCATTGTTTTCATTCTTTCTCTTCTAAAATAATAATTCATTTACCTTTCTCTCTGTTCATTTCTAGCTGACCTCTTGTAATATTTCTCATTCTTGAATAATAATTTCCTTTGACCTCTTTGCGAAATTTCTCATTCTTGAATAATAATTTCCTTTGACCTCTTTGCGAAATTTCTCATTCTCGAATAATTTGCAATTTTCAATTCCAAAATTTTCATCAATATCTATATCCGTTAAATATTTTTGTTTTTGTTTCTTTTTTTTTTTTTGTAATTTTAGAAAACAATAATGACACCGTTAACAAATAGGAAAAATTTTTCTATGGCATTATTTTCTTTTTTTTTTTAAAATTTCATTCAACCAAATTGACCCAAATTATTTTTCAAACACTCTTTTCTTCAATTACAACAAATTTCTTTCGTTCTTTCCGTTTTTTTTTCTTTTTTAATTTTCTCCCTTTTGTTCAAATTACAATTATATACAGTGTGAATTGAATTTTAGTTGTATTACGATAATGATTGTATAGATTATCTTTATAATGTATCATTTTTAATTATATATTTATTAAACTTGTTATTAGGGCAGTTAGAATTATTTGCACTTTTAAAAATGAAAAATCTCTTTTAACAAAAGTAACATTTTGCTTGGAGGAGAATTAACTAGAAATTAATATATGGGAGGTTAATGGAGAATAAAAATATGGAAGTTATAGAAAGTTATAGAAGCTAATGTGGAATAGAAGTATGGAAGTTATAGAAAAGTTATAGAAGCTAACGTAGAATAGAAGTATAGAAGTTATAGAAAAGTTATAGAAGCTAATGTAGAATAGAAGTATAGAAGTGATAGAAAAGTTATAGATATAGAATTTATAGAAAATTTGCAGAAGTTATAAACATGGCAGTCATAGGAAAGTTTTAAATTTAGAAGTTATGGAAAAGTTATAGAAGTTGTAGAAAAGTTAGAAGTATGGAAGTTATTAGTCAGATTGATTGTCATTCTATATTCAATGCAAATATTTTCGCTCTAATTGATATTATCAAAAATTGAAAATGATAAAATGAAATTGAAAATTTTCATTGAATCTCATGAAATTCTCATGAAATTTTAATTAATAATTTTTATTAATTATTACTAAACAATGAAAAATTTGCATATTCTGTGATCATATTAGCTAATTAATTAATTAATTAATAATATTAGCTAATAATTAAAATTATTCATTTATTTGTTTTTTATTTCATGCTGAATAGAAATATCCATTGAAAATTAATAATTAATAATGAGAATTAGATTGAGATTAAGAATTAGTAATTAGTAATTAAGTACAAAATTTGATTTCCGATATATTTAATCAATAATTTTTCGGATTCAAAAAAATTGCAAGAACGAAATATATTAAAATTGAAATTGTCGCAAATGTAATTTCAGTTTTATTTTAAGTATTTAAGGTAATGTGATATTATCACAATGATATCATATCGTTCTTTCATTTGCAGAAAGCAAAAAAAAAAACCTTATCGTCAATCATTTAAGGTTTTTTTTTCTGGGCCTTTATAGTAAATCTTGGCTAGCCTGGAGGATAGGAAATGAGAGAACCTTATATTACTCTCTCAGTATACTTTCTAGTCTTTACTACTTTTCATACTTTATAGTAATTTTACCAAATATACTCAGATGGAGAACAATCTTATTACTCTTCTCCGTCAAGGAAGGAACAGATTGTGATAATCAAATATTTAAGCTGATATTATCACAATTATATCATTCAGTGATGGAAGTGATTTCTGATAACAGAAAGATAAGATAATGTGACGTAGAAGGATTTCTTGTGCATTGTTTCCAATAATTTGGATCATGAATACATGGCTTAATAATTTTTTAAATCTTCATGAATACATGGCTTAATAATTTTTTAAATCTTCATGAATACATGGCTTAATAATTTTTTAAATCTTTCTCATACACATACACCTACACACACACACACACACATACACACACGCACATATACACATATACACATACGCACACATACACCTACATACACGCATACGACGTATAACACACATGCACACACACGCACACATACACTTATATACATGCACACATACGCCTACACACACGTATATGATATATAACACGCATACACGCACATGCACACACATACGCATATATATACACATATACAGTTATACAGACACATACACACACATACACACACACATACACACACATATATACACACACATATAACATATACATATACGCACACATACACTTATATATATGCACACATACACCTACATACACGCATATGATATATAACACGCATACACGCACATGCATACACATACGCATATATATACAAATATCATACACAATTATACAGACATATACACACACACACACACACATACATGCAGACAGGTAGTTATCAGTGATTGTAATGGACAATAATGAAGATTTACTAAGATGGTCATCATTCTTTTTTAGGACTCTGTATTGCCAAGAAATCGTTCGTCTTCAATACATTATCTGATAATCAATGGATGAGAAAATGAGTTCTAATTTAACTGACTGTACCATTCATGCATTCATTCATTCATGCTGAATTCATACTGAATGAAATATTTTGTTGAACAGTATGAATTCGTACAAAAGTAATACAGTGAGAGCGAAATCATTCCATTCATTCATTTCGATTAATAGACAATTCAAAACTGGTCTTACCTCATGCAGAATATCGAAGAAATATTTGATTTTCATCTAGGAGTAATCAATTTCCCTGATAAGAATTATTAATCTTTCAAATTGAAAAGAAAAAAAAATGAAATTTCAAATTATCTCTAAAGCTCTTATCATCATTTTTATTTGTAATAATACTTGAGAAAATGATATTCGTTTTGAAGAAAATCTCAGATATTTCAAATCATTAATGGTCATTGAAGGTAATTACAAAAGAATTAATGATGTGGTCCTTTTTTTTCTTTCTTTCTTTTTTTCTACCAATTTATTTCCTAAATGACCTCCTACCTATCACTACGATACAATTACTTCACCTGTTAAACTGGTACAATTTTTATCAACAAATCTCTCTCTTTCTCTTTTTCTGTTTTTCTTTTCTTGTTATTATTAGGGATGAAACGAAGAAACTGGAATGGATTAAGACTTAGTTGACCGATTGTAGAATGAAGAGGTGAAATTACAGGATGACTGAAAGGTGCTAAAGAAGATATATACTATCACTTACCTTAGTTTGTTTGAATGGAAAAGAGAAAGTAACGATAAGTTAGGAGGCAATGATAATGATGATGATAATAAGGTAATGCTAATGATGATGATAATAAGAAGGTAATGCTAATGATGATGATAATAAGAAGGTAATGATAATAATGATGATAAGTTTATAGTGACTGATATATTATCACTATAACTGAAAGGTGCTAAAGAAGATATATACTATCACTTACCTTAGTTTGTTTGAATGGAAAAGAGAAAGTAACGATAAGTTAGAAGGCAATGATAATGATGATGATAATAAGAAGGTAATGATAATAATGATGATAAGTTATAGTGATTGATATATTATCACTATATTTTGTTTTTATCTTACTTTTAATTTGATTATTATCAAATTTCAACTTTACAAATGAATTAATATTTTTTATTTGATTAAAAGATATGCTGAGGAAAAATAATTAACACAATGATAATTGTTATCTCTGATAAAATGATTTGTAAATTTTTCTTGTGATAATTTGAATTTATTAAGCCTTAAAGCTTTTCCATAATTTAAGTATACCGCAATTGAAGTAAGCGGATGGGGAAGAAGTTTTGAGGATAGTATAGTTGTGATTGTTATTTACAATCATCTAATTTTCCAATGTATGTTCACAATGAGTCGCGGTCTTTGAACCATATCTTTCTTCATCAATGGTAGGACAACACCGCCTCTAACACTAAGATTCTTATTATGGTGAAGGTCACACACAAACACACACGTACACACACACGCACACACGCACACGCACACACGCACACACACACACACATACATACATACATGATTATAATTATGTATCCTTCAACTATGTTGAATATTTTCGCCAAATCGATCATTCATATATTTTGGCGCATTCTTAGATATGTTAGCTAATATTTCTTATAAGCTAAAAAACATGAAATAAGTAGCTTTCAATAGTTTAATTTATTTTTTTGCATTTGTTTCAAAAAATTTTTTTTAATTAAAATTTTATAATATTTAGTATTGAGGAAAGATATGAAGTATCGAATAAATAGTATTAAAGTATGATTAGAGAAGGATAGAAAGTTAAAGAGAACGTTTTATCTAATTAAGTATTTCACGTTTTCGATACAGAATCTATTCCACTTCTCACCGTCATCTTCCGTCATTTTCTCAAGTATTTCACGTCTTCGATACAGAATCCATTCCATTTCTCATTGTTATCTCCTGAAGTATTTCACGTCTTCCAAATAGAATTCATTCTCATTCCACTTCTCACGGTTACTTCCGTCATCTTCTCAAGTATTTCACGTCTTCGATACGCAATCCATTCCATTTCTCAGCATTACTTCTCAATGACATTTTTATGATTTCTAAATTTTTTGTTGCAATTAAAGTTTCTCGCACGAAATAATATTTTCTTCCCTTATCGTTTTCACTTCATTTGTCCTTAATTTCTTTTATATATTTTATAACTTCGAGATATTTTTAATTTTTATTGAAATTCATTTCTCAATTTAAAATTGAATTTGATTCGAATTCATTTTTTTTTGACTTAATTTTTCGATTATTAATATTGAAATTCATTCTCTACGATACTTCTAAAAAATCATTAATATGCAAATAAAAAGATAATAGCAATTATTTGAAATAGATGATGAAAATCAATTAGATCATTTATTATCTAATCTGATCGGATCAGATCAGTGTAAAAGTTTATTTCTTTTTCATACTATTTCTCCATATAGATAAATTTCCATAATCAAATCTTATCAAATTTACGATACTTTTGTCTGACTGTTTACTTCAAAACAATATGCATTGAAACTTCTGAAATAATTTACAATTGTAAAATTTGAACAAGGAAAATGAGAAGAGAATTATTATAAATTACATTCTTTAGTATCTTTTTTTCCATTCACAAATAGTAAAATATTCATTTTATAATTTATAATTTAAAAACTTGCATTTTTAGATATTCAAGTCGAAAATATTCATATTTTACTTTCTTTATCGATCAATTTTAGAATCCACTTTATAAAAATCTATTTTTAGAATCTATTTTTATGAGAATCTATTTTAGAATCCATTTTCATGAAAATCTGTTTTTAGAATCCACTTTTACGAGAATCTATTTTTAGAATCCACTTTTATGAGAATCCATTTTTAGAATCCACTTTTATGAGAATCTATTTTTAGAATCTACTTTTATGAGCATCTATTTTTCTAAGCTTTCTGTATTTATCTATATAATTGTAATCATTTTATCCATTTAATCATAAGCTAAAGAACGATTCCTTTTTACGGATATTAAAGAAAATTGATTGAAAAATGATTTATGCGCACGTAACACGTTTTCCTTGCACATAACACGTACTACAAGTTTTTCTTTTTATTTTTTCCTCCGTCTCATGCTCAAATGTCCTATTTTGTATTCGATTGAGATGACAGTAAGATGGAAGTTTCTTTGAATATTATTCAGTGATGAGATGACAAATGACAGCTTCTGCGTTTGATAGACGAATACCTGTATGAACAGGTAGGGATGATATACCTTTTCATATCCTCTTTCAATATTGTATTTTCTCTTTTATTATGAAAAAGAAATCGTATTGAACATTTCCACTACAATTTCTCTCTCTCCCTCTCTCTCTCTCTCTCTCTCTTTCTTATTTGTCCATCATTTAATCCTCTCTTGTCTCTTCTTGTCCACCTTATTTATATTCTTCTTATCTGGTTTTTCTTTTTTAAGCTTAAAAAAGAATTTAAATTATCATTTTTATCAATCATTTGTTGAAAAATGAAAGTTTTATCCGAATTATTGATCTCATGAAGAATTTTTAATTTTTTTTTTTTTGTAATAAAATTTCAAACATTTCTTATCTTTGAGAATAATGGAGATGAATGAGAGAAAAATTATTCGAAAAATATCATACTGAATGCCATGATTCTGATCCTTTCAATAATTACATTGATAATCGTCGTTACAGATCAGTGATAAGGATCAAATGTAGCAAAAGAAATATTTTAGAAAAATTTTGTAAATATCATTTCTTTTCCTCTCTCTCTCTCTCTCTCTCTCTCTCTTTCTTCTCTAAAATGAATAAAAGAAAAATTTTGAAAATTCCAATATGAAATTTCTGAATTTTTACTTTTTTTCTTTTACATTCTCTTCCTCTTTTCGTTACTTTTTCCTTATTTAAAAGTTATTTAACTTGAAGAAAAAGTAAGTAAATGAATTTAGAAATGGAACTTATCACCAAATCATTTATTATTTGTAATTTTAGACAAAGTTCATAATTCATATTAGAAAATGCTAAAGTTTTACAGCGGAAACTAAGAAAAGAAAAAAAAAAAAAAAGGAATGGGTGAAGGACGAAACGAATGGTTGACCTTAAAATGTTAATGATGATAGTGATTAAATTTCCACAAATTATATAGCATTAATCGATAACTTATACTTTTTAATTTAAATGATTCATGAAAATTATCATGAAATTGAAATTGTAATATCTTATATATTTTTTAATTTAAATGATCATGAAATTGAAATTGTAATATCTCATATATTTTCTAATTTAAATTATCATGAAATTGAAATTGTAATCTTTCAGTGATAAAATTTAGTCTTATTTTGATATAAAAATTTGAAGTTAATTGATAATAAAATTATAATATAATTGATTATAACTAATCGATTATATATTAAACGATAGTATTAGCATTGTTTTAATTGAAAGTTCAATTTTGAGGTTACGTTTTAATGAATTTTAAAAAATTTTAAGCAAACTTTTTACAGTAGTACAACTATTACAGATATGATTGATAATTTCAAATTGATAATTGATTAATTTAAAAATTTTTTTACAAGTACAACTATTATAGGTTGTGATAATTGATTAGAAATGAATTCTTAAAGATAAGAAATTAATTTTTTGAAAAAATCTTAACAGTCTCATCAATTTTGAAATTTTTACATATGTTTCAATTAAGGTCAGTAAGTGATAATACTATTTTAAAGTGAAATATTTGAAAATAACATTTTTGCACTTTTATTGAAATTGCCCTTCAATGTCACAAGATACTACCAATCATTATGATAAAGCTAAGCGTCATTTGTCCGAATTAATCAACCTACTGTAATTTATCTTACACCTTCAAAACCGTACCTGTCCTCCAATATATACACCTATGCAGGTGGCATTCTTTTAACTAATTTTGCAATTTGTAATAAAATCGTTTTATCACTTACCTGTTATTCTTTTCATACCTGTAATTATGTGCGTTGAAATTTAATGCTAATTGCTTAATTGATTACAATTAATCAGTAAACATTCAGTAGGATTTTTAGTTAATGCAAATATTATCACTAGCTTATCATTTACTTCAAATTCAAAACTTTTTAACCACAAGCTATTCAAATTAAATGAATGAATGAAGAATTTTATCAGTTTTGGGATTCAATTCCCGGGAATTATCATCAGAATCAGGAAGAATTCATTTCATTGTTATTTTCAACTTACAAATATTCAGTATCCTTAAAGCCCTTTCGTAAATTTAATTGACGTAAATTTAAATTAATTGACGTAAATTTGAAATTGAGAAGAAAAAAAACGAAACTTCAGGAAAATAAAAGAGAAACAGAATGTTTAATAATAGATAACAGAAAGAATTATTTATTCCAATAATCCAATATTACAGGTAAATGAATTTCTCTCCTTTTCTCCTCTCTCCTCCTCATCTCTTCCTCTTCTCTCCACTCTCTTCGGATATTTGGATAAGCTGAAATTCCATTTCATTAAGTACGATATAAACTGCCTGAGGCAAAATCTAACCTGTTTCCTTCGCTATTGCTATCTGTTTCAATCTCCTGAAACTTTCTTTCATCCTTCCAACTTCTACCTGAGAGGTATGGCATCAAAATTTATGACATATAAGGATGATTACTTTTTTACTTATATCTTTTTTTTCTTTCAAAACTATTCAAAATAATTCTCTTCCCCTATTGTTTTATTACATTTCATTGATAATTCACTTTTTATCTTTTGAAATGAAAAAACAAAAACTTTTTAAAGTAATTAGTTTGAATATGATTTCAATCATGAAATTAAGCAGTAAAAATAATTAGAGTTAAGATAGCAGCATATCATAAATTATCAGTTCATCGATCTATATGAAATGTTTTTCTCTAACACGGTAGTTTGACCTTATTAACTAGAGTGATAATTAAGATTAAATTATGAATTCCAATGATTTCAAAGTAGTTTTACTCTGCTTCTATGATTGTTGTTATCAGTAAGTTCATTCAGTCTTAATCTACCTCTATTATTGCTGTTATCAGTAAGTTCATTCAGTCTTAATCTACCTCTATTATTGTATTATTGCCGTTATCAGCAAGTTCATTAAGTAAAGAGTAGCGCTTATTAAGATAACTTTCATTATGCTACTCTATATTACTTTTAATTACAATGTAACATTTTAATTCGAAATATTTGACGAAAGTAAAAAAAAATATCTATAATCTATTATCAGTAATAGCAGAATATATCATTCCTGAATGATTTCAATTAGACCGGAAAGTGACCGGAAAATATAATTGCTAAATTTTATTATTAATATTCTAACAAGCTTTCACTACTTCCGTTTCAGTAATTTAGTAAACTTAGAACTCAGAACTTCAGTAAACTTAGAAGAATAGATGATCATTTAAAATATTCAAAAATTAGAATTATTTTAATTTTTAAGATTTTTTTTCCAATATCAATAAATAAATCAATATCAAATGGTGCTAATTAAGGAAATGCTTAATTATCCAACTTGATTGTTTTCATTGCTTACAAAATGAATTTAAAAGAAATTACAATATATTGTTTTCGTGCTATTTAATTACAATTAAACCAAAGGAATGTTTATTTTAGTTCATTCATTTAAAAAAATTGATAATGATAATGATAATTTTGAATTTCCTTTTTAGAAATATTCCTCATACATTTCATATAAATTATGATTAATTGAAAACTTATCGGACATTATTTTATCTTAAAGTAATTAGATTAAAGTAATCAGTTTTCCATATCAATCATTTATTGTTTTCCTTTTTTTCTCTCTCCCTCTCTCTCTCTATCTCCCTCTCTCTTTTAAATTAGAAGCAATAATGTTTCAAATATGTAAGGAACTTTTGCACACGATGAATTAACCAATTACTATCGCCTAAAACTATTCTTAATAAAATCTTCAGCAAATTTTTATCATAAGGCCGTGGTTCGATCTGATGAGAGAGAGAGAGAGAGAGAGAGAGAGAGAGAGAGAGAGAGAGAGAGGGAGAAGGAAAGGGAGAGGAAATTTTGTCATCTATCTAATGTCATCTATCATTTCATCCTGAAAATTATTTGAATATGATTTCATAATCATATTCAGAGTCAAACTTACCTAAAATTCATTCATTTTTAGGTCATTCCTCCATCTTATCATTATGATCACTGTCACCTAAAATACATCATTTACGTACTCTATCATCGGATATGATCAAAATATTCGGTATCATTCTCCTGAATTCAATAAAATCTTCCTAAGGTACTTTTCCGATAAAGAGATTTTTCGGAGAAAGCGATTAAACTGTAAAAGCGGAAGGAATGAGTGAGATCTAGAGATAAGGAAGAAAGTAATTATCACTGATATGATTTCTTCTCTTGTTTCATCAAATATTCTAAGCTTATTCCAAATCGAAGTAATACTTGATAATTAATATGCTATCATCTTTAATCTATTCTTTAATTCATAATTATTACACTATAAGGTTATTTTATACTGTAAGAATGTACTCTGTATCTTACGTACGTAATATTTCACGTGAGTTATCTCACAAAACCATTAAATATTATGATATTTAAGATTAATTTGATTATTATAAATCATGATTCGATAATGTTAACAGTGATAACAATGATAAGAATGCGAAAATATATTGAAAATTGTATGATTATACATTTTTACATGATTATGATGTGATATGATTATATGATAATTATATGATATGTGATATTATATGATACTGTATTATAGATTTGTATGATTATAGGATTATACTTATTCGTTTTTAGGTTTTTAAATTAATTTATCTGAAAAAATTAATTAACAGTTTATGTTTATCATGATCCAAAAGCAATTAGCAAGAAGCCTTTTTAAAAATTTAGAATGTCTTTATTGTTTAATAAGTATTTTGTACGCCTGATCCAAAGTAATAATTTGTGGTATATTATAAATCGTTGTCCATTGATTTGTTCATTTTCTCATTTCACGTTTATATCATAGTTTTTACTTAAAATTAATTATTGTTTAATTAAATTTATAAAATTTTCATTTTAGAATTTGCGGGTAAAAACAATCAATCAATCAATCAACATGAGGTGTACGAGTAATCATCATTCTATTACTGTGAATTCTCGATTAACTTTTCTTTCATTACTATTTCTAATCCTCCTTTGCTTGATTCCAAAACGGATAAATGCGATGAGATTGAATCCGGAACGAATTGCTGCACGATTACGAATTGAGAGAGAAATGGAAATGGATAAATTAGCTAAAATAGGAAGAAATAGACGACAGTTGGCAACACCTAAAGAAATTTCCATTTCTGTTAGTTCATTCATTTATCAGGCTTATTGAGGAAAGTTTAGTTATTTCTTCCGGAAAAGTATATTACATTCAGCAAGTTTAAAAATATCATCTATTACAGATTTCTATAGTTGCAGCACTTTTCCGGATGAATTTCCGGATTTTTATACTTTTTCTCATGAGCGTTTTATTCATTTTTCTCTTTTATTATTATCATATAATTCTGTTGTAGTTTATTCCTTTATCATATATGATAAGAGAAGTGATAAGAGCGGAAAGAATTTTGGATACAATTTCTTCTTGATATAAATTTTAACCTGATAAGATACATCAAAGATCAATTTATCTAAGAGATGAATGGAAGTGATTATTTTACAAATAATTCAAATCATATTTGAGAAAAGATAAGGCTGATTTCTGTGATAAACTTTTGTGATTTTTATGAGCTTATCATTAAGCTTATCATTAAAAATGAATTTCAAACACCGAGTAATGAATGAGAATGATAAGCTGATGATCAATGATAAAAATACTGTAGTAATGAAGACTCTTTTTACAAAAGTGAGGGAATAAATACTGTAGTGATAAAGACTCTTTTTACAAAAGTGAGGGAATAAATACTGTAGTGATAAAGACTCTTTTAGAGAATAAATACTGTAGCTATGAATGAATACTTTTACAAAAGTGTATGATGAACTGTAGAAAATGTGTGAACTGTAGGAAATGTATGAACTGTAGAAAAATAACCTGAGGTATCTGATTGTATAGTTTATTCATGCGTTGATAGTACAATGTAAGCATTGTTGACATAAATAATGGTTGATTGTATGCATTTTTGTATGTTCCAATTTCCATCGATATTCCTCTATTTACATAAGTCATAAAAAGTAGTACTAAATGACCTCTGGTACTCTCGAAATGGACAATAGTTAGTAGACTAATCATTATTTCTACTTTAATCAAATATTGAAAGTAAAAGGATCCTGAAATTCTTCTAGATAAGCATCTATCATGAAATTATTCTTTTACTTTTATTTTTACAATAGAAAATAGGCATAAATTTTTGAATTTTTAAATTTCAAAATTAATTCAACGAATTCAAATACTTTATAATTTAATTGATTGTTTTTTCTAGTAAGTTCCAAAAATTTGGAGTCAATTTCAGTCCATTGTCCGATGACCTATTTTTTCCGCAAGACAAAAAAAAAGAAGAAAATTGTATGAATGTAAGGAAAACTTTCATTAATTTACTGAAAATGATAAAAGGTCAACATTTTATCATTGTTGTACTTCGTTTAGACAAATATCAATTTAACAGTTGTGATAATAGTTGACATGTTAATTATTGACACAATATCGTTCTGTGTCCTTCATAAACTATCAATTTTGAACTGTTGATTCAGTCATGTTAAAATGGCAAACATTTATCACCTTGAACTTTGACATAATTTTTGCATGCAAAATTATCATTTTATTTTAATAGCAATTATAAAATTATTAAAATTTTATTTTCATCTTTTTCAATTTAATTATAGTTTCAAGCAGTGCAGAGAGAGAGAGAGTTATCTTATTTAGGAGAGATATTGATTTTAAGTGATATTCCCTTAGGCAAATTATTGAAAAATGAATTTAAGAAAGAAATTGAGAATTGATTAATTAGTTATCTTTTATCATTCTATTGTATAATTCAATTCTTAAGATATATATATATATATACATATCAAATTTAAATTTCTGAAATGTAACATATTTTCACTTACTTTTTCGTTATAATTAAGAAAAAGTAATTATAGGTAAGATTATTTGAAAAGTAATACAATGAATTCAATTAAATCAAATGCATTTTTATTCATTTCAATTATTCATTCATCATTGTTTACTTTTATGATAGTATCAGAACAACCAGTTCCACCTAATTGTTCCTCACTCATCCTATGAGCCGAGTCGAGTTGAGTTAAGTACGAATCATCCAGTATAATTCCGATGGTCATTCTAATCATGATTATTATTATTATTATTATTATTATTATTAGCGTAAAAAGACATAACCAGTTTGAGTTTGAAAATACTATCACAATGGGAGGTACCGTTAGAAAGTTTGAGAGTAGTATGAAATACTTGATGGATAATTCCATCTATGCATTCTTATTTAATTGAATTTCAATTCACTAATATTTAAATTTATTTTTATAATTATATCGATCGTTAAGTTTTTCATGGAAAATGGAAAAAGTTAGCGCTTATCAATGATAATATGTTAGTAGTAAATTTAAATGAAATTAATACAAATATAAATCAATAGAGAATATTTTAAATCGAATATTTCTCATGACTGATAAAATTTCTTTTGCAATGAAAATGATTAATAAATTGGGTGGATGCGAATTTGAATTCATTTAAATTTATTTTTACAATTATAATTGAGGAAAAGTAATTATAGATATATGATATCATTTAATCAATACTGGTAAAAATTAAATCATGCAGACATAATTATTAAAGTTACTTACACGATACTAGTTATTAATAGATTTTTTTTAAATTTGTTTTCAGTTATTTCTTAAATTAAATTAAATTAAATGTTAAAAATTAAATTAAATATAAGAAACTTTATGTTTTAAAATATATTTCAAAAGTTAAATCATATCATCATCTTAGAATATCTATTGGTATTGTTTCTTAATTATTTTTATAATAAATTAATATGATATTGATTTCAAACCATGAACTTTTGATGGAAAGGTATGGAAATAGGCACTTTTTCCACTACTTTTCATACATTTCAAGTTTTAAATATTTCACTTTGTTTTATCTCACAAAATAACACAGATTACTTTTACTTACTTTACAAAATCATGCATAGATAGGTCAAGATTTCATTTCACTTCAAGTTCAAGTACTTTTATAATCATTACGAGAAAGCTTTCGACAATCACTGAAATAATCAGCCAGAAATTTAAAAAATATATCAAAAGTAAATCACGTTTAACTTGCAAATTTCACATTTTACTGCTACACTCTTTTGGCTCAATAAAATCTTTGCAACAATGCAAGGCTCATTTTACGTGATCAAAATTATTGCTATCATTTTATTTTCTTCAGTGCATGTCGAAACACGTACGTGTAATTATATATACTTAAACGTTCAGCAGAGTTTACATCACGTTTAGTTTTAGAAGAAACGAAAAAATACATTCAATTAATATTTCCTGATAGCATATAATTTATATGTAACATTGATCATTCGGTTCAACAAAAGTTCCGTCTGTTCGTTTCATTAATTTCCACGTATTGCGTAAGTTAAGGTAACAATTCATGTTATTTTCTACATAATTAATTAAATCCAATTGCCGATTGATCCATGCGATCACTTTTTTCAATGTTATTATGTGTTCTTATCTTCATTTAAAACTTGTAATGATATATTCAAATGCTAATATCGATTTGATCAGGCAATCAGGAGTGACGTAAAAGAGATCAGGCAATCAGGAGTGACGTGAAAGAGATCAGGCAATCAGGAGTGACGTGAAAGAGATCAGGCAATCAGGAGTGACGTGAAAGAGATTAGGCAATCAGGAATGACGTGAAAAAGATTTGTTATATTCATAAACAATCAGAATGAAAGTGTCAAAATTAATAAATGCGATGATTGCCCAACGCATAATCTTTCGATCGTTGCTCGTTGCAACAAT
Organism: Cruorifilaria tuberocauda; assembly: GCA_013365365.1. Classification (NCBI taxonomy): domain Eukaryota; kingdom Metazoa; phylum Nematoda; class Chromadorea; order Rhabditida; family Onchocercidae; genus Cruorifilaria; species Cruorifilaria tuberocauda. The sequence goes on from JABVXU010000057.1 coordinate 96,215, forward strand.
CATTTCGTTCCACTTATCTGAAATAACAAGAAATTACGTGTTTCACTTTAATTATGAGATATCACTAAATGCATTACACGTTTGTTCGAGAACTGAGTGACGTAATCACTGAACTTTTCCATTTCTTTTCTGATTCAGATACGATATGCTTGAAGTAATTTTTCAAGTAAAGAAGTACCAGTTAGGTGAAATTATTCACACATCATTGTAATACGTAACGTGAATGTTCATTCGCACGTATGACTTCAACGTGAAAATTTCGCTCACACATATGGCTTCATCGTTGTAATACGTAACAAATCCTTAAGCCATATTCGTATCTCCGTATCTGCTCTACTTGGATTTCATAAATTTCATTAACAAATGGATAAATGTCATCTAATTCTTCTCTACGACTATAAAAAATAAATAAATAGAAAAATGCGTAAAAGATTATCGCCAATTAACGTGAAGTTTCCGTGGAGTATACGTGGAAATGGTATCCGTCATTACTTAAACATGCGTGCTTTACAATAGGTTAAAGAATAAATGGTTTCAGATAAAGTAATTCATAAACATAGTTCGTTTTAATTTTTTCATAGCAGTATAAACTAGCTATGATTCAGTATACTTACTGATTTAAAAGTAAATTTTGAAAGTGCTGGAAAAAAAAGCTTATCATTGTTATTTGAAGAAGCCTTTATCAAAGTTTGCATATGATAATTCTGGATAAGTAATTCCTGGAAGTTATAAGAAGCTATTCTTATCTAAGTTTTATCTATGAATACTTACAAATCAGATTTAATAATATCTGAACTATCTAAGAGTAACTATTCTATCGACATCATTTAAGATCTATGAACGATGAATACTGATTACTTATGATAGTTATTTTAGATTTAACGGATACATGATAAATCTAAAATGACTGTATACAGTATTACTTAGATATATGAGGTAAGTTATTGAAATGGAGAAATTTCTCCAACCTTACTCTAACCTTACTGTATTTCTCATTTTCACTGTAATGAATTTTTTTATTTAGTAAATTTACTTTAGTTAGTTTATGTTTTATAATATTTTAAAATTGATATGATTGTGGAGAACTGATAATGATAATGATTTGAAATTGGTATATCAATGAGAGAAATGATAAATGAATTACTTCAGATTACTGCACCTCTGTTCTCTAGTCGATTATTCGAGTATGGGCCAGATGTTGGGGATCAAGAGTTACCACGAAATTTAGATACTGGAAAAACGATCAATCTAATTTATCCATTACGATTTTATGGAATGGATATATCAACTGTACATGTAAGTTATTTTAAAAAAATCTTTAAACTTCATGATTCAAAAGATTTAACGGAACTGTTTAGTAATTATCTTAAATTTCTGTATTACTCGTGGTACTTACAAAGTAGTTTAGATACATCTTTCATAAATTATCACATTTGTTGATAAATTTTGCGATAGATTAAGTGAAGAAGTTAAAGTAAATATACCTAGATATTGAGTAATGGAGGTATTACAATCGATTCGAATTCACGAACCTATCGACAAAATGTATTACCAAGTGATTTAAAATTGATAGCAATATTTTGGAATCGAAATGATTTACGAAACGGTGGAAATGTTTATTTTCGAGAAGTTACAAGTATAGTTTACCTTTCATATCTATTGCATTCTTTTCTTATTATATTATTTTAAAATTTTAGTTAAAAGAAAATCATAGAAATTTAAGTATATAATTTATTGGATCTGTTAGCATAAATACCGATTGATTTCTAATAAAGAGTTAGTCTAAGTAATTAAAAGTATGCTAATAGTAAATTAATATAAACCAGATTTCATCATTATCTTTCAGTATAAATTTTAACAACCAAAACTGAAATGAATTTTTGCGCAAAAATAAAATGTCCAAAATAAGCGTAATAATTGCTAATTATACTATGAATATATTTTCGGTTAAAGTGGAATTCATCATTCGCTTTCTCATTAGGTACTATTTAAGTATAAGTTTAGTTTAGGAGTTGAGTTAAGTATTACTCAAAAATGAAAAGTTAACGTTTTTTAGCGGGACGTATTCTCGAACGTGGACAAAGTGAAATTCGTTATCAATATGATGAAGTGGTAAAAGTGAAAATGTGTTTACTAATTACCTGGGATAAAATGCAACCTGTTGGTGCTGCACCTCTACCTGAAGATGTTTGTATTGCATGATAATTATTAATTAATTATTGATAATAAATGCTAATTAATTATTGTTAATGAATTATTTGTATCTAATGGAAATAGCGTGAAATATAATTTCAAAAATTAAAATTTAAAATCTTATTGAAATCAGCGAAATTATTTTACTTGCAGAATACGAATACTTTTCAAATGGCACTTTTTATCACTGATAATGGTACATTTGCTAATTTTATTTACAAAAATATTGGTTGGACACAGGGAGCTGAGGTTTGCATGCTTTTCTTTTTTTCCTCCGTCAAATTGGAAATTTTTTATCAATTAAGAGAAAAAAAACTTATTGTACAAATTTTGAATATAAGACGAAAAATTAATTACTTCATATTTCATATTTATTAATTAAATCACTTCAGTAACTTTTTAAAATTTCAAAATTTGAAAGGTATTTTCATTGTGAAGTTGGTTAAGAATGAACAGAATGGATACGGTCCATTCATCCTACTGTATTTGCTACTGTATTTGTTACTATATTAGTAATATGGAATAAATTGAAAATGATGAACTTTTAATAAATTTATGATAAAACTTTTGTTACAGGCAGGTTTTAATAAAGGTGATAAGAAGGAATTTTTCGCACTTCCAACCTCTGGTACTGGTAATATCATGTATCTCGAAGAATACGGTAATACAGGAATCCCCGGTGAATGGATGTTCAAGCTTGGTGATAGAAATGTGGAACGATGTAAATCCGGCATTAAAGGAGATACCTGTGACGAAGGTTATTTTTTTTTTTTGTCTCGGATCACACCGATCAATAATTGACCTCTTATCATTTAAAATAATATGGTGGTGAAGATGAAAATTGTAGAATGTTCGGCTGGTGAATGGGGTCCAGATTGTGCATTGTGTTGTCATTGTGCTAGCGGTACTTGTAGTGGAATTACCGGTGAATGCATTGGTGGCAAATGTTCCGATTGCTGGACAGGATTGCCAACCTGTCAGGAAAGTAAGGCTTTCACCAATCTTACACCGATTTATCGAATTTTTGATTATCCGTTTCTCAGTAGCAATATCCTACAAATCAAATGTACTCATTATTATTCCCCGACAGTTGTTTACCGCGGTATTAATTGATTGACCTCCTAGTAATACTGAAGTAATACGTAAGTGTCTTAAGCTATGCTACAACGTTTATGATCACATTTATGGAAACAATTCGTCAAGCATCATCTCACAAAGTTAAAATTGACAGATTAAAGTAAATCTCCTTAACTTTACAACAGTGAAAGTAAATGACGAAGTAAATGACAGCAGTAAAAGTTATTTCGTTTTTTCTTTCTTCACACTCTTGTGACCTAATTAACTTTTTTTAATTTGCATAATAACTTATTATACTTAACGGAATGATCAAATTATACATCTAAAAATCATGAAAAATTTTTTCTCTCTTCACTCTCTTTTAACCTTATTAACTTCTCTTACTTTAATATCTTAACAAATTTTAATTTCTAAATTTCTGATAATCTGATTATAACAATATGAAATATTACTTGTTTACAAATGTAAATAATAATTTGAAGAGAAAGAAGAATGCGAAGCATTAATGCAACAAAATTGCGCTCATAATGCCATATCATTCATGGATTATGATCGCTGTGGTGAACCGATCCAGCAATGTCAATGTTTGAAAGGGTTCAAAGGTGACGGATATGCCAGATGTGATGGTTTGTTTCTAAAAAATATTTACAAAAAAAACAAGGAAAAAGATTTTCATCGAATTCTTCTTTTTAGAATTCAAAATAGATAAATTGTTATTGATACGATGAACACTGATAAATCAGTGTTATCATGTGATAACACTGATAAAATCATATTTGAAGATCTCATAAAATACTCATGCATTATATCATTCTTCGCTTATCAAAAAAATAACTGATAAGATAGTTTTTTTTTTGTAAGAAACATATTGTTTGATATTTTCAAAATTGATAAACAATTAAATTTGGAAAAGATACTATAAATCAAATACTACTAATTAATCAATAATCAATAACAGGAAATGAATGAGTTATCATGAATTCCATGAATTGAATTAAAGTTTTCTCATTTCTATTCCTATTAATCAAATAAATTTATTCATGTCAAATATTTATATAGCCAAAACTTTAAATTATATGCAAAAAGCGGAATAATCAATTTATGTATTCTTAGAAAAACTCTTTTTGATGAAGAAATAAAACTTATCATTGATAAGAAATAAAGCTTATAATATATATTAAGCTTATGATATCAAATAAAACTTATAATATCATATAATTATCATTAAGAATAAAAAAATATTAATGAATTAACCAGGTAAAGAATTAATTAATTTCCTGTTTGTTTAATTATTAATACTTGGATATTGCAGATATTGATGAATGCTTGAAACCAGGTGTTTGTCATGAGAATGCAATTTGTGGTAATACACCGGGGCATTATTTTTGTACCTGTGCAGATGGATTTATTGGTGATGGAGTGAATGAATGTGTAAGTTCGTTACTGTACTCATATAGAGGACATCAGGAATTACCGAAGGATAGAAATGCTCGAGTGGTATTACAGTTGAAACAACCACTTCAAATATTTGGCAAAAAATTGGATAAATTAACGGTTAGTATACCGGTTTTTTGTGATTTTTTCATTTCTTATTGTATAGTAATAAAAACGATTGCGCAAATTTAACACGCAATACTAATATGTAACTGAAATAAATACTGTATCAAGTACGGTACACTACCGTAAGCGCGCTCAAGTACTTAGACTATAGTATTTACGGTATGTATTAGCAATTTCTATCTTATTCAAAAGTAATTTTTATGAAGTGAAGTTAAAGAAGCTTGAGCTTAGACTTTCACATTATTATACGTTGTTCACGTTTACGTCTTCCATGGGAAAAATCATTTCAATTAAACCATACATAACACTGCAATTAATTACAATATGTAAATAATTAGCTCTTACTGTACTTAACTTGATTGAACTCACAATTGACCTTTCAATGATCTCTGCGAATTATTATCACTTCTACGATAGCTTCTACGACTGTTTGCATCTTCTGTTATTCTCATAGATTACGTCATTGACGTGAAATTGTGGATTTTGACTATGCACGTGGCATTTTCCTTTTCTCCTTATGTTATACAATTAGCAATTTGCAGTGAACGGAATTATTATGAATCTATTTACATGAGCAGTTTAATCCGGAAATCTGAACGGAAACATATTAACCTAAGTATCGTTTATATATTTTCAATTAAAAATTCAATCTCATGAACTCTTTTGCTATTGTAAGTAATAGTTTTTACAGATTTCAACGCTAGGAATAATATCTGTAGAGGATAGTTTAAAAGTTAATGCTGGTGATCATCTTGCTTCCTCCGGAATACACGGTATAGCACCATTCTTTGCTAATATTGATATCCGGAAAGGTGGTAGGATATTCGTGGATGAGACTAATGGTAAGTTTATCATTATCGTGATATGATAGAGTATAATCGCGCTATTTCTAATTCTTCTTATTCATTCTTCTGATTGTTTTCAATTTTCTCATAATTCACTTTTTTCAAATTCTATGAGTAATAGTGATAAAGATGATAATAATGATAAAGATAAAGATATAGAGATGAAAAGAAAGAATAGCAAAATTAAATTTATATCATAAAAAAGTTTTATATTTACAGATCCAAAAGTGCTTTCGAGAGCAACGACAACAATTGCAAATAATATAAATGATAAAAGATTCAAAGCTACAACTGCTGTATTAGTTACTTACGTCAATGTTACGGACGCTGATCGAACGGTCTCTTTTCTACTTTTACATAACTTACTTTCTTTAATAATTGATCATACGTTAACTTTTAAATTCGAAATCTGAAAAAAAAAAAACGTAACAATTAAAATTACAGAAGCCGGGTAGCACGTTTCAAGTATTAATTATCGGTGGAACAAACAAACAACAACAAAATGAAACTTATGCGCAAATGTTGTATAAGGATTTACCTTGGAGCAATGGAGCTGAGGTATACAATTACTAAAATTGGTTGAAACTTTTTTTTAATCAAAATTTTGAGACTATCTATCAATTAATCAATTACAAACTAATAAAATAGACAAACGGTTTATATTTTTTTTCAAATAGATAATCGAGCTATAATATAAATGTTAAAATTTTAGGCTAGCATTTTGACGTACGGTTCAAAGAATCCATTAATGTTACCTGGATCCGGTACCAATGAAATAGTACATTTGAGTGAGAGTAGCAATATTGGTAAACCAGGTCAATGGTTGTACCGAATTGATTCCAACGACGTACAGATGTGCCTTCGACCAAATCTTCAACCTCCATATTGTGAAGAGCACGAAGTTACGGATGATTCGATGATACCTGTAACCACATCAAGATGTAATCAATTTTACATTTCAACCGAACTTTATGACTAATTAGATTTACCGGAAATAGACTTGAAAATCAGGTAATTAAAAATTTGTCTCAGGTTCTAATTAAAATTTGCAGTGGATGAAACTGAGCAAACACAACATTCTTTGATTTCGGAGATTGATGAGTCAACGGATGACCTTGTTGAAATTCCTGGACCTCAGATAATTCATCCGGTACTTGTCGAACCACCACCTCTATCTCATATTCAGTCATCAGTGGAACATGGAGAAATGGAAGATGGAGATCGAAGTTCCGGAAGTGTTAAAAGTGAAGAAGAATTGACGAAAAATCCAATAACACCACATATGTTAGCTAAAAATTATATTTTAATTTATTTGTTATATAGCATATTTCAGTCTTTTTTGGTAAATGGATCCGGTAAATTTCAGACCACTGATTTCGCTTGATCGTCATGATATCGAAGATTTACCACCAGATGCTTTCGAAGTTACATTTCCACCTGCAATTACCGTTGTACCGAAATTCATTACTACTTCAGATAGTACAGAGAGGGAATTATTGCCATCGACCGCAATCGAGGTAATAATTTCTTGATCATTTTCTTACTTAGTATAATAGTTGTTTATTAATTCAGTTAATTCATTTCATTGCATTTGCGTGATTTTTTTTTTATTTTAAAATTTCTGATTTTATAAACAGAAAAATGAAATTGCAAATTTTAATTTAGGATAATGGAACACAAGGTAGACAACCGGAAACTCTTGAAGCTTCACCAACAGTATTAATAACTGTTCCTGCTATTGATAGAAATCGTCCTAAGGTGTTTCCAGAAACTTCTGAATTCCCACCAGTATCATCAACACAGTCTATCGAAGATATTAGACTTATACAGAAAGTAAAACCGGAAGAAATTGATTTTAACAAAGATGATCAAATAATCAATTTCTTTCAACCTGATAATGATTTTACTGATAACAAACTTGAATCGGACAAGAAACATGAACCTTCTGAGGTAGCTCTTTATCCAATTTGTATAAAAATTACAACTTATCAATTAATTTATTTTTGATGGTATTAATTGAATCAAAACTATAAAATCATCACTTCTGCAGAAGCCTTCAATATCAACAGGTTCATCGGTGAAAAGCTTTACTCGAGAAGATGAAAAAGCTTATATGACATTGAGTACCACTGGCAAACCACTCTTCATTTTTACCACAGTACCAAAGGTATCGTAATATAACATTTTCCTTGAACAATTAGATTCATTCCTTATTTTTCCTTAAACAATTAGACTCAAAAACCTTTACTATACCAATTTTTTTTCTTATTCAGTTAAAATTTCTTTAAAATAAAAATTAAAACTGAAATATTTAGAAACGACTAATGCCAACAAAACCAAAACTAGTATCGGTGCATGGTACAGCTTCAACAACACCGCATGGTCCATACGATGTTCGAAATGAAGTGAAAATTGAAGCATCTAGCAGCAGTTAGTTCTCATCTAGCATTCTTAATATTGTTTACAAATAATAGCATGATAATCGTAAATTCTTATTGTTTTACCAATAATTAATTGTTTAGATCTTGCCGTTATTATTCCAACAGCAATTATTGCAGTATGGCTATTATTACTTGCAATTATAGCATTATTTTGCTGCTGTCGAAGAAAGTAAGTCTTTTTTTGTTGCACTTATCGAAAAATAAGTAACAAGTGATGATAATTAAAGTTAAAAATGAAATTTAGAAAGTTAGTCAAAAGTTGAAATTAAAATTTAAAGCATTGTTGGTGGTTGGTTGCAATTATAGGCGAGCGGAACGTCACTTCAGGAATATCTACTTTCCCAATCATCAACAGATTCATCCTATTACAACAACGTTTGCGATGCGAAAAGATTCAAAACATTTCGATGGCTCTTATGATGATCATGCAGAAAAAGCATCACGACTTAGCTCTGAGCTTAGTTCATACAATCAGGTTTACTCTGAAAGTTTTTATGTTTTTCAAAAAAGTTTTTTGGAAATTTTCAATTCTATTTTTAAAATTATTCTCATATATTAATTATTAATTTCGTTTTTAGAACGGTCGTGTATCATTATACGGTTCCTATTGGAACCTAGCTGGTAATGCTTCTAGTAGTTTAACAAATGGTTTACCTGCTGGTAGTAGGCAAAGTCCATTTTCACAATATAGCGCACAACAGGTATTTTCATTAAATTAATATTAGTTAAAATTAAGCTACTATAATCATTCCTTTCTTTAATTTAAGTAATTAACAAATATATTAGAAATATTACTGCATCAAGCAAACTGAAAATACTACTGTATCAAACATACTAGAAATACTACTGTATCAAGCATACTAGAAATACTACTGTATCAAACATAGAAATTTCTGTATTTAGAAATATTACTGTATCAAGCATACTGAAAATACTACTGTATCAAACATACTAGAAATATTACAGTATCAAACAGAAATTACTGCACCATGTTAGAAATATTACTGTATCAAGCATACTGAAAATACTACTGTATCAAACATACTAGAAATATTACAGTACCAAACAGAAATTACTGTATTATGTTAGAAATATTACCGTATCAGAAAGTATAAGTATTACTGTATAACATTTCAGCGATATATTTATGGTTCTCGATACTGATTAATTATGGATATAAATTAGAGAGTGCCATTGCAGTCAAGTACTTACTCTAGCACATTTGACTTTCAACAAAGTCTACGATATGATTAAGCGTTATTAACTTAACCTAACGCATATTATGGCAGTGCAGTAAGTTCAATATTGCTCAAAATCTCTCTTCAATCCTCTCGACAAGCTCAGCATTACAGAATATTATATGTGAAAATGCATCGTTAAAAGTTTCTAATTTTTTTCTCATTTTATCCTATAAAAGTTGTTAACATATTGCAATGGCTATTTGGTTTTATTTTCCGGAAATCAGGGCATTAATTCCGGAACAACTGATTGTTGCATGATTGTAAGTAAGTGATTAGATTTTCTCATCTTATATGAAAAATTCTTCCTCACTGTATAATTCCAATTTCCGTATTATGCTTTTGTATTTTATAACTGTATGTTCTCTTTTTTTTTACGATCGATAAGAAATATATCTGAATGTCACCTGAATGCTTGTTAATTTTTAAGTTTAAAAGTTTAATAGTTAATTATTTTAATAATCAGATAAAGAGCTTTGCTGTGAAAAGTTGCTTAATTAGGTGTAAATATTTAAATAGTTAACGAGTTGTTTTTTTTTTTTTTTTTAGGATTTCAATACATATTTCATTTAGTTATCAGTAAATTTTATTTAAGTATGTTGATAACTTTGCTATATTTTATTTAATGATAACACTGATATGTACTAATCTTATCTTATCATTTAAAAGACATATTAAAAAATTTTTGAAATAGTTTTTTTTCTTCTTAAAAATTTTTTTTTTCTGATTATTTGTATTAAGCTGATTGGATGAAAAATGCATGATATAATAGCTAAGCTATCAGTTTAAGTTAGTAAAGCAGATAGGAATTAAGTAATTATATTGTTAATGATAACTTCTTCTCGATGATTATTATTCAAATTAACTTTCTTCTTATTAATTTAATACTGCTTGCTATTTCATGATGTTTTAAAGTTATCACAGACAATTTAATCAGTGATTGCGTAAACGAAACGGTTAAACGATTATAATTTTTCATTGTTATTTCACTTCACAAAGGTTAATGTTAATCGTATTCGATTGATTATATCGGAAAAGTTATCTTTGTGATAAGAAATTATAGTGTTAATGATAGGTAGTAAATAATACAGTAAGAAATCAAATCAAAAGAAAATTAATTGTTTACAAATAAATCAAGAAAAATGAACGGATCGGTTTATAACCAATAAAATTAATAATTTATTTTTCTCTAATAAATTAAAAATTTCATATATACATATTCATCTGATCATTTATCAATTATCTTAATTCAGAATTTATTATTTGAATCATATAAGAGAATGAAACCTTTCCATGTATTACTTTCAAGTTTTCAATCTAAAACTTTTAAACTAAACTTATCATAACTTATTATAATACGAATTTATTTGTTGAGTTAGAAGTGATAGTTATTGTATAAGAAAGCGAAATCCTGGAGATTAGCAAAATAAATTATAAAAAAGTTGGAAAAAATCTTGGAGAAATTTATGATAAATAATAGACAGTTAGGATATTGTCTGTTTTCATCCTATCTTCTAATTAATTTAATTAAACAATAAACAACAAAAGAGCAAAAAGCCATTTCTTGCAAAGTTTTAGATTAACTGATAAATAAGAAAAATTTTTCAACTGATTGAAAAATAGTAATTATTGATTGGAACGATGATTATTTACGGATAGTGAAAAATAATCAATTATGCAAACATATCCTTTCATATTTTTTGATATCTTCTAGAATTTTAACATTTCGATTATCAATGAACTTTCAAAGTATAATGATTCAAACATGAAGCATGATGCTTTGAAAGTTGATCAGATTGATATCAGTTGATAATTGATCAGCGAAATGAATTTAGCTTTACACCTTCAGATGAATTTTGATACAATAAGCAATGATGAATCATCATACTTACAACTATTACATATTTAACTGTCCAAATATTGTAAGCTCATAACAGCTTCCGGAAAAAAAATGTTTGAAATATTTTTGATCAACACATATTATCGATGAACCTACAAAGTGTCATGATTCAGACCTGAATCATGATCCTTCGAAAGTTGATCAGTTGTTATCAATTGATTATGATGATGATCATGATTCAGACCTGAAGCATGATCCTTCGAAAGTTGATCAGTTGATATCAATTGATTATGATGATGATCATGATTCAGACCTGAAGCATGATCCTTCGAAAGTTGATCGCTTAATATCAGTTGATAAATTTCCGATTGATCGATATTCTAAATCTATCACGAAAATGTGGAACATGAAAAAAAACTATCACAAATGTAAGGATAATAAAATTGATTGTTTGCCAAGAAAATGTTTTCATCATATCTTTAAACCTATAAAAACTTGTTATTGTTTTAATCAAATGCGTGAAAGTTTTTCAAGAAAAGAATATTTCAATAATATCGATTGAGATCAAGTGATGATTGATAATGATCAATAATGAATCGATTGATATTAAATTTGATATTGAAATTGAATTTTCTTCCGAGGTTAAATGATAATAAGCTTGCTTATCTCATTTTTGTTCATTTGAAATTTCATTTCTTTAAATTATTTTAATTTTCACTTGTATTCCACCTATCTACTTTACTTTTAATTTACCATAAACTATATCGAATTCTATTTGTTGTAGTATTTCTGCCAGAAAGCAAACCACAACGATACGTCCGTAAGTGTCACTTACGTAGCGGAAATAATCTGATAATTAATTACGAATTAAAATTTGAGGAAGAAACGGCTTATCAACGAACGGAGCGAAAAAAACAGTTTCATTCATTGTGAAATTGAATATATTAAATGTCGGAGTAAGCCGAAAGATGTTAAATTGCGCCATGATAATTACTGTAAACAAAAAGTACAAAGTATCAAATGGCACGGCATAATTTGACAACGTGACATCAACTGCTAAAATGCTTATTATTTTAGCGGTTCACGTTTAAACGTCATTCACGCAAAAGACCACGTAGCAGTTGACGTGCTATTTTAGCAGTTCAAACAGTTATCAATACCTGATAATTGATTTAAATAGTATTTCTCTCTGTTATTGATAAAGGAAAAAAATTATCTCAGTGATAAATTTACTTAGATATATTCTGATAATTGTTTTGTTATGCAAAATTACTCTTCAATCAATCAATAAAACTTCTTGAACAGAATTTGTCTCTGTTATATAAGGTACAAGGAAAAAAAAAATCTTCCCTATACTTATTAGCTAACTTAGCCAAGTTACAATAGAACGAATTAAGCATAATGAATTCCTAAAAACATGCATGTAGTCGAACGTATCGTATCGTTACGTGAAAATTTGATTCTCGGCGATTTATGATTTTTAATCAAAAGAATATCATTTATCGATTGATTTGAAATTTTACCCTCTTTAACATCTATGATATTGTTATTGCGAGAAAAGAGTATAATAAATTCAAAGTTTATTTCTTCATTTCTAAAAAATATTTATTAAGAATAATTAATCATTCAATTGACAATCTGACAAATTTATGATCCTATTTCACCTCTCAGAGGTTAATTTATGATCCTATTTCACCTCTCAGAGGTTAATTTGTGATCCTATTTCACCTCTCAGAGGTTATTGAGGTATGATTGATTATGCAGCATGCCATGCTTGTAGTAAATTTTATGACTCTTTAAAGATAAACAACAATGCATTACAGTATTGTTTAGCTGTAACTGTAAACAAAATCATTCTACAAAACAAATAACAATGCATTACAGTATTGTTTAACTGTAATTGTAAACAAAATCATTCTACGCCCTTTTTTAATTTCTTAAAATTGAATTTAACTTTATAAGAACTTTAAATCGATGGGAAACTTTGTGAAAAGGAGGAGCTAATTTTTCAACAGTATGATATATCTGATAAATTGATAAGATTCCAAGGAATGATTATCACTGAGCAGAAATATCTGAAAGAGAACAGAGTAGAGAATTTTATTTTCATAGTGATTGCAATGAAATTTATGAATATTTCAGCTTATTTCTTCAATCGAAGTTTTAATAAACTTTAAGTTGTTGCTGATGAGTAATGAGTAAAGATAGCTAGTAAAAAGTAAAGCTGATTATTGATTTACTTTAGCAGCGTTTATGCAATCATATGAGTTATTCATGAAGTGATCTATATGTGATTGAGTTGATAAAGTGAAGTACTTCCAGAAGTTATGGAACAGTAAAGCATTGCCAGATGCTACTATTAGCTGAAACTGAATTGGAATTGTAGAAGCAATAAGTTTAATTCAAAGTAATTCCAACTTTTCAACTTTTATTGTCTAATATTGAAATGAGTTATGATAAATGAGAAAAGAGTATCTCCCGATATATCTTGATTACTTTTCTATGGATGTCAGTGCGATCGGATGTTCCTTAATTACATGAAAGGCGATGTGATTAAGCACTTGACACTTCCACTCGTTAATCTCATAATGACAAGATGAGGTCACTGTTTATCATTTCTCAAAGGAAAGTAATTAAGCTTAGGTATGTGCCGTTAATTAAGCTCCGTGAGAAAGTAACGATTTGAAACTTTTCTTCAAAACATTTCATAATTGCTCGTCGTATGGATGAGAAAATCAACTTGAAAGTCTCTTCTCACAATTTCTGTAACTTACTAAAATGGTAATTAAGAGGAATAAAAATGGACGAGAGATGAAAATTAGGTCACCAGAGATAACCGTAATTTTAACATCTGATTACTTTTCATAATCCAGTAATTTTCAAGAGTTGTAGTGAGAAGGTTTAAAACTCTCACAAAGAGAGATTTCATATAATATTGTTTACTGCAGTAAAAGAATATTTTTCCTACAAGTAAAAGTTAAACGAATATTTTTCCTAACTAATAGTAAAAGTTTTTTTTTCATGATCCGAAGAAGTTCGCAATTGAAAATATATTAATGGACACAATTTACTGTTAAATTCAAAGAGAGAGAGAGAGAAAAGGAATGCTAAGAACTTATTTGTTGACTGTGAATTATTATCACTAATTAAAGTTATTAATCATTTCAATAAATACTTAGATTTAATTGATTAATAAATTAATTTAAATGAAAATATTCAGCATTGCATTAATAAAGATTATCAGGTAAAAATCAAATATATGGCTTATTAACTAACAATCTAAATTGTAAACTGTAATTGAAACTGTAATTGATTGTTGTAAACTATAATTGAAAATGTTCACAAAATAAAAAAAAGGAATGTTTTGAATTAAAATTTTTGAAATGGTTATTTATTTTCTTTGTGGATTAATTAACAAACACACAAACATGCACACCTTATCGGAATTACTGCCCTTCTCAAGCGTTGTAAATCATAAAGGACGACATTATCTTGTCAAATGATTGACACTTCTGACTAATATTTCGTAATTGTTTTCCACTAGATTATGAAACAAATACTCTATCGGTTACCTTTGATCCTAAGAGAGAGAGAGAGAGAGAGAGAGAGAGAGAGGGAGAAGAAAGAATGGCATATCTCAGAGTCGTTGAAACCTCAACACTCTTGTAAAAGTACTTTATTTCATCAACTTCATTTTTCTGTATGAAACAAAATGACTGATTGCATGAATTCCTTATCATAATCGAAATTAAACAGTGTTATCATCAAATTTCTTATATATCATTTCAAAACAACAATTGCACTGCTAAATTCAAATTTTAGTTGGATTCTGCGATTAGAATTTCAGGTTTCCTAATTCCTGATTATAGAGAAAGTGGAATTATTTTAATATTGATTTTATGAATTACTTCTATTATAAGATTAATTTATTCACCTTTATTTAAAATACTCAAAGGCTAAATTCAAAAGAATATTCTAGGAAATAAACTTCAATTTCAGATATTTTCAATCAAATTTATCTGTCAAATTGCATTGTCTTGTTACTTTTTCAATGAAAGCATTTCATGTTATTACCAAAGTTGAAAAGTTTTAACATTTCTTGGGGTTAAAGGTCTCAAAGGTAGTTAGAAAGAGTAATTGAATGAATATTTTTCCAACATAAAATTAGCACTATTGATATCCTTATAGGTCATTAAGATTTAAAAATTTTTTATCAACAAAAAAATTGAAATTTGAATATTTCCGAATAATTGTACCGGAATAACCGGAATTTTAATTCATGCAGCAGTTCAAATTCAAATTTTGGTTTGCAGATATATTTATAATTAATTAGATAATTTACACACAAGTTCATATTGCACACTGTACATCATTTGGGGCGTGTGACATCATGCTTTTCTCACTTCCATTGACCTTTCGGAATTGCTTGAGTGGGAAGAGTTTTGAGTTATCAGTTGCTATATAAGGTGACCTCTAGTGAGAACGATTGCAGACATCAAATTCTCTTTTCGAAGCTAAACTTCTCATCGAAAAGACTTACTAGTTAAGTATGTGGAAAGATTCATTACTTGGCTAATTTTACTTAAGTTGGCGGAAAGATTTGTTACTTTGTTACTTGTATATTTCAATAACTATTTTCACTTACTTTTTGTGTTTTATAATTACTTCTTCTAATCAAACGGTAGTGAAGTGGAAGGTAAAGTAAAATTATTATCGATCGGATGACAAATTTCTATTTTAACTTACTTTAGCCAATCAAATTAGCATCTTCATAATAACATAGTGAGGGGATAGCATACGGTAAGAATGAATCAAACTGAAAGAGTAAATTTTTGTTGCTATATTTTAACTATTAACTTTATCATATCAGATTAACAATTCTAATGAAAAAAGTTTCTTATCAAAGACCACAAGAAGCTAACATTGAAATTAAGCTTCTTCATAAAGAATAACTTTTGTAGAAGTTACTCAGAGTTACTCTTCTTCTCTCTTGTTACGATAAGAACCTTTTGGAATGAATTAAATTATTTGTTCGTTTTTCCTTTGAAAGAGTTACTTCTGATATCAGAAGTGTTGGGATGATAATTCGCTGATAATTAAACTTCTTTACTGATTAAATTAGGATTTATCTCTTGAGATAATTAGTTTATCAGTGACTGAGTCCTTCTTCATGAATCTAATTGCTCGTATAGATTAAGTCTACAATTCCTATATTGGATATTTCAGTATACAATTACTGATATCCACAATTAGTAATTTCTAAACAACTATGTAAAGTGGAGGGGAAAAAGAGAAAGAGAGTGTGATTAAAGATAAATGAATTGATAGAGAAATTTGAACTCTAAACATGAACTCTTCTCAACTTGTACTATTCAGTAGCTTTACTTAACCTCTTACTTAATCTATTCCATTCTCGTGACAAAGTAACAAACTTTAAATGTGAAAACGTGTTTTCATCTTTTTCAATTTCATATATTTAATTTCCTTCAAATTCAAATATTCAGATAACTTATTGTTCCTTGGCCTATTTAGTAAATTATGTCTTAAATTTTATATATTTGTATATATGATTTTAAATTTTATATATTGTAATATCTTTGGGAGACATTATTAGGATTGCAGTTATTTTGTAAATTGATTTGAAAAAATGAAAATTTTCAATGTTGTTAATAAATGTCATTTTAGTTTGTAAAACATGGAAAACAGTGCAGATTCTGAAATAAATCAAATATCGAGAATCGTCGAATTGGAAATGGAACCTATGTTTGTACCATTACCCAAACCAATTGGTTATGAGCGTGAACTTAAGGCTAGAATAGCTAAAATTAGTCACCTGGATTCGCTACGTATGTTTGTCTTGCTCGCATGCATTCGTTTTTCAAAGTTAAATATCGATTCGATTACATTTGTCGATAATTACTTTAATTAATTAAATTAACAATTATTATATCTTAATCATAATTATATCCTCTATCCTAACATCGTTATTTCTTTGAAAGATAGGATTACAATTATTTTGTTTAACTGTAACTATAATTGATATATGTCATGCTTAAATTTTAAAAGCTTTAGAAAGAACAGAAGCAATTAGAATGATCGAAGCGGAAATGGCACCAATGCTTAGGCAATTGCCAAAACCAGTTGGTTATGAACGTGAATTTATGGCTAAACTGGCTCATTGGAGTCGTTTGATTTCTCCACGTACGTGTTCTTTCCATGTTGTTTTATTTGATGATTGTTTCGTTTAAAATGTTTTCCTTACATGAAATACTTGTTTATAATTAATTAAATTTACAGGAGCATATTATGCTAGATTCTCTGGAAGAATAGCACTGGAAGGAACATCGTCAGATGAAATGGAATCTTTGTCTCTATGGTTGGATGATCCAGTAGAAACATCAGTGACCGAAGAACTCAGTTCCGACGGAGCAGGTATTACTTACTTATAATAATGGCAATTAATTTTTCTAGAGCTTATGATTCCAATTTTTTATTTGTGAATGATTTAATTTTCAGAATCCTCATCATCTTTCACGATTCAGACTGAAGGAACGCTATCTTCACCATCTTCGGAATCTCTATCATTTTCTGCGAGTGAGACTGAAAGATCAGAATCTCCATTATCTTTCCTGAGTTTTACCGAAAGATCGGAATCTTCATCATCTTCAGGTTATACTGAAAGCTCAGAATCTCCATCATCTAGTCATACTGAAAGATCGGAATCTCCATCATTCAGTCATACTGAAACATCGGAATCTCCATCATCTTCTGCGAGTGATACTGAAAGCTCAGAATCTTCATCATCTTCTGCGAGTGATACCGAAAGCTCAGAATCTTCATCATCTTCTTCAAGTGATACTGAAAGCTCAGAATCTTCATCATCTTCTTCAAGTGATACTGAAAGCTCAGAATTTTCATCATCGTTTGCGATTCACATTGATGAATTAGAATCTTCATTTTTTTCTGGGGTTTCTATTGAAAGATCAGAATCAGTATTTTCCGTGACACCTAACGTATGCTTGGGATTTTCATCATCTATTGAACTACCAGAATCTGTTACGCCATTCAGTGATTCAAATAGTTCAATACGATCCTTGAATGATGAATCAAATACAGAAATGGTAACAGTATCCAATTATACACAAACTTCAGAATCTCTAACAATGAATGTTAGACTAGCAGGTATTAAAGTTTTCATAATAAATTCTTTTCGAAGCTTACAATTCTGCTTTACATTATTTTACAACGAAAATAAAATTGATATATAATAATCAATTCTAGATCTCACTTTTTTTTTTCCAGATTTCCAATTCGAGCATGTATCAGATGGACATGATCATATGCCAACAACATCAAAAGCCATTCTTGGATCTGATAAGGCATCATCTGACAGTGATGAAGTTGAAAATGCACTTTCAGTATCAGAATATCAGGAGCAAAGTGAATCTGAGGAAAGGAGTGAAAGTGAAGAAACAGGACTGACGTTGTCTGAAATTACTTCTTCATTGCAAACGTCAACAAGCGCAACAGATGCAGAAAACTTGTCAAATGGGTAAAGCTCAATAATTACACGTGTAAATTACACGTGATTTTAGATTTAAAATGAATATTTATTTGATTCAGCGAATAATTATAGATTTTTAGGAAGGAATTGATTGCGTACCTGAATTCTCCGTGTTTTCTACCACGTAATTCAATCAATAAAAACAAACATCGAAGCACAAAATGATCATATAGAAGAAACACAGGTAGAGGTAAGGAATTTTTTTTTTTTTGAAATTAAAATGCAACATGAATTTTCCATATCATGAATTCAATTGTTAAGTATTCTTTGGAATTAAAGATAAACTAGACGTGTACTATATCACTGATAACGCTTTGAATGTGCAGATATTTCACGTTTTTCTTTATCGCAATACTTACTAACTACTTACTTCCTCAGCAGTCGAATCGTTCGTCAAGTATATCGGAAAAATTCCCAAAACACTGCGAATAAGCTCCAAAAATGACAAACAAATCTCTCCCAGAGAATAACAGTGAATCAGACTTGTTTTGATGGTTTCAATTTTTTCAAATCATGAAATATAATTTAATTTTCAATCGTAAAAATATCAGCGATCGGTTACATTTTAATGATTGATCAAATTGGTATAGTAATCTTTTATTTCTGTTTGATTTTTTGACTGTTTTTTTTTTTGTTGTATGTTCAATTTCATTGTATAATTTATTATTGTTTAATTGATATTTGATTGAAAATGTGACTTGTATATAAGTGAACGTTGAGTTTTCTACCTAATGGGTAAAAAAGCAAGAAAAGACAAAAAAAAATCAAAAAAAAAAACAAAAAAAGCAAACGAAAAACAAAAAAAAGCAAAAGACAGAAAAAACAAAAAACAAAAAAAAACAAAAAAACAGAAAAAACAAAAAAACAGAAAAAACAAAAAAAAGCAAAAAAACGACACAAAAACAAAAAATATTAAAAAATTTATTTTAATTAAATGTTCTATATATTTTTTTTTATTGTTACTGCTTCTGTATTTTTTTGTTTGGATTCTTTTTGTACTCATAGCTTTCGTTTTTTTTTAGAGATTTTTCTGCTACTGTCATTTTTTTATACATTTGTATGCATTGTATGCATTCACAAGTTTTTACTCTCTACGAATAAAACCTTTGACCTCCCAATCACTCGTAATTTTCATTCTCGAAAAAGGTAATATATATATATTCAATGTTTGGGGAAGAAATTATCAGAAAAAAAATGCGAAAAAACTATTGGAGTGTGTGAAAAAGATCATCAAATCAAATTCAAATTCAATTTTTATCAAACTTGGATCTTTCGAGCTAAGAGCTAAAGAATTGGAATTCTCATCTAATACATTTATTCCGCTTGATTCATTGTAAGCATTGAATCAGTATGAATCTCACATTCTTTTTCTCTACAGTTATTTCTTCATTATCAAATTATTCAAACTATAATTTTTGATGTAAATATATCAAATGTGAATGAATTCCTTCTCCATATCTGCTGCAACCTATTATCATCAATTCCGGAAGAGTTTAACGGAAATGAAAGCGGAAGATGAGCTTCCTCTAATTAGCTTAAGCATTCCTTTAAATTTTCCGGAATGATTAATTAAAGTCTTACAATAATAAATGATATTAGCACATGAAACAGGAAATCACAAGTAAAAACTCAAATAAACATTATTCGAATTATCAGATCGAATAGCTAATAAGCACTTTAATAGAGAATCACTATAAATATGAATGAATCCTATTTATGAATTCGAATACAAATAAACTCTTTTATCCAATAACATATTAAAATGATTCTGTGATATTCGAGTCAGAAAAATCAAGAAATGTCGAATTCGATGAATGATTCTGAATCCATATGGTGCTCATCGAGGTAGCAATCTCTCTTTTAATTATTTATGGTAACCATGATTCCGATGATATTCAAATCAAAAAAATCAAGAAATGTCGAATTCGATGAATGATTCTGAATCCGATATGGTGTTCATCATTGCATTGTAGTCTAACGTAATGCTATGTTATTTGAAAAACCGGAAGTGACTAC
Organism: Cruorifilaria tuberocauda; assembly: GCA_013365365.1. NCBI lineage: Eukaryota > Metazoa > Nematoda > Chromadorea > Rhabditida > Onchocercidae > Cruorifilaria > Cruorifilaria tuberocauda. Next base: position 116,989 of record JABVXU010000057.1, read on the forward strand.
TAAATAACTTACTGTTCCGGAACATCGAATGAGAATTTGCATTTTAGTCAGATCGATTTATTGATTTGTGGTACCAAATTATTCAAAAAAAAAACATTTTAATCAATATTCAAGTAAATATTGTATATCATTATAAGATTAATTATACTGAAAATGATGCATTCGTTGAGGAAAGAATAGAAAATTAAAATTGTTGAAATACCGTTTGAGAATTTAGAGTAAACAAAAAATCAAAGTTTTGCAAAATATCATAAATATCTCACTAAAGGAATTTTCCTTTTGACTAACTTTACTTTATTAAACTTACTTTATTAATCTTATTAATCTTAGAATTGATAACAGTATTATCATTCGACTTTTGATAACTTTTGGCAAGGAAATTTCTCTTTTCTATTCTATGACTAATTTTTATAAGCAAATTCTAAACTTGGAGATTTTCAAAAAATCCTGCTAATTCATGCATAACAATTAATGTAATCAAATTAATTCTTTTTTCATCATACTATTTTGTTCATGAATTATATGTGAAATTAAGTTGTCTTGCTAAGTTGCAATTGAATTAAGTTTGAGTTTAAATTAAAATTTGTAAACTATAAGAGTTGCAGATAGATTTTCAAATTAATTATTAATTAATAAAGTAAATCTTCCAAATGTTCGAACTCATGCATTATTGTTGTAATTTCAAAATGTTTACAAATCGAAAAGTAGAATATTTGAGATTAGAATTCCGAAATGGTCATTTTATCATGGACTAATTAACACAGAAGACACACACCTCATCTTAATCACTTAATTACTTTTCAAGCATTGTTAATTATAGAGTCAAGCGATTAACACTTCTGCTTAATATTTCCTAATTATATTTCAGGATGATCGGATGAATCGGTTACCTTCGTCGGTTACCTTTGCTCCGAAGAAAGAGAGAGAGGAATGAGATATCTCAGAATTGTTGAAACTTTAATATTGTTGTAAAAGTACTTTACTTTATCAATTTCATTTCTCCATGAAACAAGGTAACTGATTTTACGAATTCCTTATTACAATCAATCAAAATTAAGCAGTATTATCATCGAATTTCTTACATGTCATTTTCAGAACAACAATTGAACTATTAAATTCAAATTTTATGCAAATTTTAGGATAATAAAAGTGGAAGTGAAATTTATTAATATAAAATTACTTGACACATTGGAAGAGCATTCATTGAAGTGTCACAACTTGTGAGTGGCCGAGTGAAAAACTTCAAGATTATCATCTGTATCAAGAACGAGGAAGAGTTAATAATCGAATAGAGAGGTAATTAAGGAATTAAATTAAAAATTCTATCACTTTTTAACTTCTCTACTTCTCTACTCATATTTCAATTAAGAATGCAGTAAAATGGAAATCATTACAAGTAATGATAGAGTCAGTTAATGAAAATATCAGTAATTACTGGTTATTTTAAGAATTAACTTTAACCGAATGAAATTTGATAAGTTAATAATATTTCAGGATGTGGTATCGTGGTACAATTTATACTCTATTTATAATAATTACTTTAACACCTACGCTTGTATTATCACAATCATCTGATAAAAAGCTGCTTGAAGTGATAAAAGATATGGAGGAATCAAATGAAACGAATATGTATATGTGTAATGCAAGCGATGTTGATAATTGGTTTGTGATAAGATTGCTTATAGCCATTGGATAATCAATTTAATCAGAAAATCTGATTCTGATCGTTTCATTTAATTGAATTCGCAATTCAATTAATCCTAAATTTTGAAATGATCGATAAATCTTTTTTAAGTTTGTTATTTTTATTCTTTCGACTTTTGGGTTTTTGGTTTGCTTTTTCCTTTGCTTAGTCCTTGAGCTTGTTCTTTTCTTGGGTTGGTGTAGGTACTTTTATTTTTACTTTGGATAGTTTTTTTTTGTTTTTTTTTTGAAATTGAGCATTGTTGGAGCGATTTCAGTTAAAATATCCATGTTGTGATTTAAGCTTGAAATTATCAAACTCTTCCAGTATCATTTCAAATTTCACTTCACTTCTCATAGATCAAAATTTTTAAATTATTGTTATCATTACAGGAATATATATTGTAGCGGTTCAATAATTACAGCAATGCAATTTCATAAGATTGAAACGGATTTTAAAACATTTGTTGATAGACCAATGAAAGATGATCCAAGTAGAAATGAAATTTTTCAAAAAAATTATGAAATTTAAAATAATGAAATTTATTTATTCTTTCCAAGAATTCCCCATTCATTATTGATATTTTTCATGAGAAATTTAGCGATTGTTTCAAATCTCAAATTTCAAATTTTAAACTAATCAAATTTCAAGCGAAAAAAGGAAGAATTGATTTTATTAAATGGTAGAAAATCATTTACATATTTTATTTAAAATATTCCTTACTATTACTTTATTATTTTTTATTACTACTTATTTTACTTTGAGCTTTTTTTTTTCTTATAAATATTGATTATATCTCATGTATTTTAGAAGTTATTTTACAAGAATTTGAAAAAGAATTCGGAGGAGTAGAACTGAAAGATATGAATGTCGGAAAACTCACTGAATTTCGAAAGCGTTTTTTTGATGAACCGGGAACCGAATTGAGCAATTGCTTTATAGCGGAATGGAAAGAATCACCGCCAAAAATTGCTCGAATAAAAGATGAAACATTAAAAAATTTCGCGTTAATTTTAAATCGAAAATGGAAAGATTTATGTAGACAAGTGAGAAGAATGCATGCTTCCTTTTTTTCTTCACAGTAATTAACAAAATCCGGAATATTACGTATTTTCCTAAGGAATCAATTATTTAAATTTATTATCGTCAAAGTAGAAGAATTGAATTTCATCTCGTATTTGAGTAACATCTAGGTATAGTACCGTTGAGCTTTCACCAAAGCGATTGGCATGTAAAGAGTTTAATAACTGTATAAGGATAGATAATGGAGTTGTTGCAGGGTCAGAGGTTAACTAAGGTATTCTATGATTCAATGATTACAAAAGTGATAATGTATGGAAAAGGTAGAATAGAAGTAATCAATAGAATGCAAGAAGTTATACAGAAGGAGTTTTAAATAATAAAAATTTTAAAGAATGTTAAATTGGAGAGACCGGAACGAAATTCTTTAATCGGAACACCTCATCCATTTATTATACCGGGTGGCCGATTCAGGGAATTTTACTACTGGGATGCATATTGGATTATAAAAGGTTTGATTGCAAGTGATCTCGTCGCAATGGCCAAGAATATGCTGAAGAACTTTATTTATTGCATCAAAAAATAAGTTTTTATCATTAAAATTGGCATCCAAATTAGTATTTAAATAATATTTCAAACTTTTAAATAATCATTTTGCTAAATTTTTCACCAAATATAATACTAATGATAATACCTACCCGTTGAAAATGAATATTTCAAGAATGGAAATGTCAATTGACGGGATTAAATAAAACTGATGATAGCATTTTTAATAGATGGATTAAGAGAAAAGTATGAAGTATAAGTATATAAGTATTATAAGTACTAGTATAAGTATATAAGTATTTAGTATATAAGTATTAGTATAAGTATATAAGTATTAAGTATACTTATATATAAGGATTAGATCTCTTTAGAAGCTTATGCATCTACTCATTTGCTTTATAACTTATCAAAGATATTTTCCTGAAAATTATCCATAAAAAATTAAGAGAAACTTGACTGATAAAGAGCTAACATTTATTGGAGAAAGGTATCATGTAGTACAATTGTTGTTTATTAATAAATATATCAGGAATAAAAAGTTATTCTGGATAATAGGAAAGGAAAAGTGAGTTACGGTAAAATATTTTAAAACGATTTCAGCTCTTCACTTATGCTTTTTTAATACTAGAATTATTCTGCAGTTTCAGGATAGTTTTTTTTTTTTATTTCAGATATGGCTTTGTACCTAACGGTGGACGTGTTTATTACTTAAGACGTTCACATCCGCCATTTCTCATCCCAATGGTATATGAATACTATAAGGCAACGAATGATACAAAATTTCTTACAGAAAATTTCAACCATCTCATAAGAGAGTATGAATTTTGGGTTGAGAAGAGGTAAGTGATTAGTAGGATTTAAACTAAATGTACTCAAGAAATAGTTATTAATGAAGAAGATAATTTTCCCGGTGAATATTAAAGTGATCGAAAACGGCTAAACACTGATAATTGCAAATAGTTAAGATCAATGAAACTGAAAGATAAAACTGGTAAAGAACATGTTGTATATCAGTATCGCACTACATCAAATGTACCTCGTCCAGAATCATTTCTATTTGATCTTCGAGCTGCCGTAGGAGTAGCGAAAGAAAATCGACAAAAATTCTTCCAGGTACTGATGATGATGATGATATTCATGCAATAAATATTAGATATTGCTTATGAGATACAGTAGAAGCTTATAAGATTGGTGCTTGGTGGTAAAATATTGTAAAAAATAAAAATTTGTATCAAATTAAGATACTGTAGGAGGAGCATTTCTGTATGTTGTAATTTATATTTAAGCAAGAATAATTCTTGTTAATTAGCCATAGAGAGTGAATGATATTTGAAAAAAAAAGTAAATAATGAGCAAGTGTGATAATTAACTTGATAATTTTATAGAATATTGCATCGATGGCTGAATCCGGTTGGGATTTTTCATCACGATGGTACGGTGATAAGGAAAAAATGAAAACCGTTGAAATCACCGATATTTTACCGGTTGATTTAAATGCATTACTCTGTTGGAATGTTAATATTCTCAAATATTTTGCTGATAGTATCGGTACATTTCTCATTTTTATTTTTTACTCGAATAATGATATTTTATGAGATAATAGTCTAAAATAGATGCCTGTTAAATCTTCTAAAGTAATGTTAATTTACAACAGGTAACAGGAATAAATCAAAGGAATTTGAGAGAAAAGGAAGGAAAGCTTTGGAAGCTTTAAATGCGATATTTTACAATGATGAGGAAAAAATTTGGTTCGATTACAATTTACGTACCAAATCGCATAATACCGTATACTATCCCTCAATTACAATTCCTCTATTCACAGGCTGCTATTCACCGTTAGATTCCAATAAATCAATCAGAGTTATTGATTTCATGAATGTAAATTTCATTGCTCCTTTTTTTTTTTTTGCAATATTTTTTAATAGCTGCAAAGTATATATTTCGATAATAAAATTTGAATGAAATTTGAGAAATGTTAAATTTAATAAATAATTCTGATTCCATTATTATTATTCTTTGTTGAATCTTAAAATTGATTTAAAATTAAAAATTTATTGTAGCGATCAAACGTACTTAATTATCCGAGTGGCATACCATCAAGTGCAAAAGTAACCGGAGAAGAATGGGACTTACCGAATGGTTGGCCACCAATGCAACATATGATCATTGAAGGAATGCGAAAATCCGCCGATCCTGAAGCTCAACGAATGGTACTTTTAATACTGAATTATCTTTATCATAACAATCCAAATCTCTTAAATATATTCATTTTATGTAAGCTTTTTTAAAAATTAAAATAATAAATTATTGGGCTTGTATATAGGCATTTATACTGGCACAAAAATGGATAACGGCCAATTATAAGCTGTATCAGGCAAGCAAGAAAATGTGGGAAAAGGTTTATTTTCGTTTTTCAAATTACGATTTCAATTTCACCAGTAATTTTATTACAGTAATTTTATTTAACTACTAAATTTTACTTACTGAGTGACATCAAATTATGGCACTCAGTAATTAAGATTTAGTAGTTAACCTGAACTTTGCTTCATCATATAGCTATTGTTCCATTGTTTATTACAAAAATTAGAAAAAAAAATCTTTTCAACTTATTCTTTTAATATTAATAACTTCTATAGGAGTTTCTAATCAAGCACAATAAACTAAAGAGAACAATTACCTTGTTCAGATTACTTCTTTAGATTGATGTCACTAAAAAAGTTCCTTCCCCAGGAAGTGGTGATGAACATGTCACACAGGTATTCCAATCTCTATTATTTGAAATTCATGTTATCTTAATGAAATTTCATATTCGTACTTTATTCTTGAAATCCCGGAATGATACAAATTATTTGCTTTTTTTTCTCAGGATGGTTTTGGCTGGACAAATGGTGCCATCTTAGATCTTCTTGTTACTTATTATGATCGAATGACTATTGGAGATGCAAAGCAGAGTACGTCACAGAAATCAATGAAACGTTGTAAAGCATATCGTATCGATTGTATTATTACAATTAAATACATAATATTTTGTGTTATTTTTTCAATTCTCACCTGTAATTTTTAGTTATATAGAGGAATTTATTTCATTAACAAATTTTGCTGCATGTTTTTCAACAATCGTTTGATATGTATTAATAAATATTAATAATAATCACAATTTATAAATATTAATAGCAATCAATAATCGTTAATAATCATTTCTTTTAAAGATTCTATTCCCCATCCTTTAAAGTTTATCATTTAATACTGCAATATTATAGTGGGATATTTCTTTTTTGCAGTTCAATTAAAATCAAAAAAGTTCAGGTTATCTAATCTCTCATTGGAGTAATATTTGTTTCCTAAATGAATTATGTCTTTTAAATTTTACATCTCATATCTGTAGTTTATCATATTTCTCTGCTGAAAAAATACTGTTATCACCCGATAAGACTACCAATGGATATTTAATTATTTGCATCATAAAGATGTAAAAGTATATCCTTCTTTAATAATATAACCAGGAAGTTATTGACAGATTAGGTAGCCCTGTTGTTTAAATTGACTTCTGCTAAACGATCATGAAGAAATATGCATAAGATTCATATACGTGCTATGAAATATCATTATTGTCATCCATTTAATGCTTAAATAATGACTGTCGTGCTAAGTAATAATAGTGATTAATGTAGTTGACAGAGTGATGGCATTTAGATCCGATTGTGATCTATAAGAGAAGATGATATTACAAGTCATCATGAACAAATAATGAAATGATAGGATCGATAAAACTTTATTTATGGAGCTTTAAGTCTAATATAAAAGAATTTTAGCTTCCTTCCTGATATTCTAATTTCCTGTTAATATAAGACCGTTAAACTGTTTAGCACGTTGTGAATCCTCGCTAAATGCATGTATTCAATTGACCTCGCTGGTCGCAATTAATAATAAATATCGTAGTCATGATATTTGATCTGATACAGATACTTACAAAAAACCTTTATTAATTCCTATTACATAAACAACATTAAGTATAATATACACAAATGTTGTTCACAGAAAAAGTCTTGCAAAAAAAGTAGCCATATAGGACATCTACTGTAAAACATACTGTTGTTTAATTATCTTAAAAAGAAATTGGACCGGCAAATATCTGGTAATTTTTCAAGATAATTTAAAGAAATAATTGATGCCGAAATGAGATGAAGACATACCTCAATCATCTAATCGAAACCTGAATGACAGCTATATTGAAAGATTTGGTCAAGCATTTAACAATATTTACTTCAAATACACGCAACAAAATATTGTCACTTTAAATATCAGAGATACTACACACACGACATAATGCAGAAAACAGTAAAACAGTCAGTATGGGAAAGCTCAATCTGACTTTGATTGAAAGAATTCATTCATCTGAATTTGAAAGGAAAAGATTCATTCACCTGAATTTGAAAGAAAAAGATTCATTCACCTGAATCTGTGGAGCAAAGATGCATTCATCTAAATTTGAGGGCACGGACTCAATCATCTGAATCTCAGCATGTTAAATGTACTCGGATTTGAAGAAAAACTGAATTATTATTAGAATATTTATGCAGTGAAAGTGAAATAAAAAGTGGTATATGATTTGCCGAAAGGTATTTCACACATAATGCGAATGCTCAATTTTCACCGACTGCATTTAATATTATGGGAATTGCTTGTTAGTAGCACTTCCACCACTTCCTCCTTGCTGACATTCCTTACGTTCTGTAAATAATCGTTATCACTATCTTATCATTTTCAACATGGCAGGCTACTGAAATACTAAAATAATTGTATTTTGGTAAAAGCTATTCAAAAGCCAAGCAATTTGTACGTTGCTTTTTGAGTTACCTTACCTAATTTGCACAACAGCCTACTAAAAAACTGCTTACCGTATTGCTGCAGATTGACTTGGCCAAGTTGATTCGAAAGTGATACGACCGACTTCATCGGACTACGTCGAGGAGTACCTGTAGGACGAACCTAAAAAATAATTTTGTCAACTACTTACACAGTGGTTAATCTTCATTCATTCAAACAATCTTCAATATTTCTGCTGGAATATTGCAAAACTCAAAATTATCTAAAATGGAAATTCGAAAAGTGAACATACTTCTGCTGGGTTTTGCCAACCACCAATCATACTTTCCTCATAGAAACACGGCTGCGGAGTCTGCGGTGTTATCGGCTGCGGTACCAATTGAATCGGATTTGGTGCTGGAATCGCCATCGCAGCAGTTTGTCCGCTTCCATCAATCTATTTGATTCTTCATTTTTTTAAACGGCAAAAGCAAAAACAGTAATATATAAAAGCAGAATTCATTATTTTTGCAAATTAATAATAATCAACTGAAGTACGAGTAATGAAGGAAATAATATAATCTCTAAAACAGCAGGATAAATTAAGGAAACAAGTAAAACAAACAGTCTGATATCCGCCAGGAGCGAAGAAATATGTTGGTGCAGTCATTTGAGAGTAATGAGTCATATCGTTAGCAGGTGCAGTTGGTGCATAATAAGCAGCCGCTGGTGGAAAAAGGGTTGCTCGCTGTGTTGCAATTGACGGTGTCATCTAAAATAAGCATATAATTAAATTACAGGATGATCCCGCCCTTCTAAAAGTGCTTGTAAATAATACTAACTGGAGTAAGCGGTTGAGTAGTGACTTGCGCTATCTGTTGCAAGCTTATGAACGCCTGCTGTTGCTGTGGTGGTTGTCCGGAATTAGGCATGTGGACCGAGCCGTTAATTGCTGGTGGTTGTCCACCCAAACCATTTGTACGTGGAGAATCGTGTGGAGTTATCGTATTACCGTTATTTGGTACAAGCATCACTGGTGCTGCGCCATTATTTGCAACGAGTTGAGCTCTGTTATTCCCAGCATCCTAAAAAAAGTTATTTTCTTATACATTCCTCTCTTAAAAATACTAACCGTAGCAAAATCTCCGCTTACTCTTCTTTCCCAAGAAAGACACCTACAGTATTTGAAATTGAGTATTGCGCCGGTGCAACAGTAGAAACTGGCGAATAAATGAATGGTTGTACTTGATTCGGTGGTGGCATCACAACAAATGGCGATTGTGAGATCGCATAAGTAATCCCTCCGAATGCTGATGTAGTAAGTAGTTGTCCGGTTGGAGTCGCAATAGCATATTCTGTAGGAAAAATTACTTCACGTTAATCTACACTGATTGCTGATCGTGACTTTGTTGACACATGTCCTATCACCCATGAATATCAAGAGAATCATCTCAATATATGTCAGAGGGATATAAAAACGTGAAATAACGTTAACAGTATTTCGAAGTGTATATTCTTTATCAAATGCAGATGATTTCAAGAAAATGTTCTTTTCAGTGGGAACCATGAATAACAATTCAGACATTTGTTTAAATCATTGCTGAGGTAATCATATCTCTCAGCTCACACTTTTATAACTTCCATTAATAAATATCCATCTGTTTGCACTAGCACCAATTCTATAAATTTATGTATAATTTGTGCAAACTAAAATCACCTGGCGTGAAACGCGGACCATGAATAATACGGCGAATAGCAGGCCCAAGATTTAATCGACGTCCTTTAAATTCAAGCTTTTCCGCTTCCTGGTTCTGCCAAATGTTAATTGTAAAGTCATTTAAAATTCTCGAATTTGAAAATCACTGTTCGTAGGACTATGTCATGATTTATGCCAAAATATCTTACCGCGCTAATTTGCATGACAGTTTTTGCTTCATCTTCTGTATCAAAAGTTATGAAACCATATCCTTTGGATGTTCCCTCACTGCTACGAATTACTTTTGCTTCCCGAACATGACCAAATTTTTCAAAAAATAAACGCAAATCAAGTTCCGTAGTCTACAAATCGTTCAGCTTGATGTAAGGTAAACACAAGAGTTGAATAAGTCAGTGATTAGGTCGATGAGTGAATAAGTTACGTGAGAGACTATTGGGCCAACGTGGAATAAATGAGCAATTTGCAGAGACAAAAACCATGTATGGACAAAGGGAGAAACATTTTTTTTAATTATTGAAAAAGAATGAAACTCAAGATATAGCAAAACTTGCAGTAGCTGGAAATCCACCAACAAAAATCCGATGTGGTATCATCTCGAATGCACGGGAATCAGTTGCAGCAGAAATCGGAAATGGTGTAGTCGTTGCTGGATAAATTGCTGCACTGGCCGGATATGTCATCTGATATGGATTACCGGTTGTATCGTAAGCTAGTGCAGCGGCAAAAGTTGGACTCATCATCATCCTGAAAGATTTACAAAAACTAGAATTATCAAAGTATCATCAGTTTAGGAAAAATGAACCACAATCTTTTCTTAACGCTTAAAGTGAAAACACACAGAAAGTTGATAGATAAAGAGAAAGTTCATCATCTTGAAACTATCGCTTTTATGAAGGAAATAACATCATCCCATCCCGTAATCAGAAGTTATCCCTTTAAGTAAGACTACTCGTCATTCACTAGAAACTACACTTCTTAGACGTATCCCTAAAATAATTCTAATAGTGATACAATTTTTACTATTACTCTCTAATCCAAACTAATTTAGCTACTAAATGAACCTTTAATGAGTAGTAGCATGACTCGTCTCCTAATCTCATACTATGATTCCTTCTCAATCTCATCTAACTTTCATAACATTTTCAATTCCTACAAATTTACTCTTTTCTGAATAAGTAGAATGGATAGATTAAGTAAGAAGAAATAGACAAGTTAAACCAATGACTAATAAATCAATCAATAAGCGAAGAGAAAGAAAAATCAGACTATATCCTTCCACCGTAATTAACACATACACACACACACACACACATATGCATACACATACACAGACAGACACAGACACACCACCAAGCAGTAAGTTTTGGTGAAGAAATGAGATAGATTCCCGCCCTACGCTCTTTTATGCAACACTTACAACTTATTTCTCCGCCCCTTTTTAGGGATAACTGATTGGCTCTTTCACGTAACTATTGCTTTACTGCTATTATGCAAACTTCAAGTTATTATTATCAAACAGTAACTAAAATCACTTTACTACTGATAAGTAATATCAGATTATTACTATTAAACAATAACTAAAAATGATATGTTGCAATCACTTTACTACTGATAAGTAATATCAGATTATTACTATTAAACAATAACTAAAAATGATATGTTACAATCACTTTACTACTGATAAGTAATAACAAACTATTACTATCAAATAATACTAAAAGTAATATATTAAAACTCCTTTCAGTGATAACAGATCGGTTCTTCTGATAACAATCACTTTATTAATGAACAAAATGGCATTTTAAATTTAAACAATGAAAATACTAAACAATTAATTAAGAAATTCTCTGTCCCAATTAAAGTGGAAAAGTAAGCAAGCAAAAAATAGAAAAAAAAAGCCAAAAGAATTATAATAAAAATGAGGTGTAAATTCGTAAACCTAACCTACAAATTAATCACATTAAAAAAAAAACGCTAGTTTTAAAAGATACAACATTATACCTCTCTAGCTAATTACATTAATGATTTCTCTTCCTTCGAATATTAGCAATGTTATTTGAAGAATGATTACAATTCTCAAGTTCAAAATTCATTCTTTCATGTTTCAACTATCTCTTTCTAATATTCATTTTCTACTTTCTTTACTTCGATCTCACTTTCTTCTGAATAATAAAAAAAAACCACTCTCAACCTTTCTTAACTACACCTTATTTATTATCTTTCAGTACTATTTATCAATTCTTATTGATAGCTGACCAATTTCCAAAAAAAAAAAATTAATTAACCAAACTTATGATAAGTGAATCGGATAAAAAAATGAACTATGATAAGATTAGAGGGAGTAGATGATAACATAAGACGTTACCTTAATGACAAGATGAGAAGAGGAATAACTGAACACAACCACACTAACCAAATAGTCTTCTGAACAATGAAACCTATTTTCAATCTAATGCTTATTTATCGATCCTTACTGATAGTTATCCTAATTGCGAAAAAATCCATCAAACTTACAATATGTAAATTAGGTAAATGATGCATAATGAAACCTACTTTGAACCCAATGCTTATCAATCCTTATTGATAATTTCAGAAAAATTAATCAATATGTAAATTAGGTAAGTTATCGCTAGGTGATAAGTATAGTATGAATGGATGATAATGTAAGAGAAGAGAAGAGGAGAAGAGAAGGAACTGAACACAACCACACTCATCGAAGTATGCAAAAATGAATGACCACCAATGCGTACGTGCAAATTATGAAGAAATTTGAAAGAAGAAAATGAAAGTGAAGGGATTAAATGACTACAAGTTACCGTACGTTTACGAATTGCCCACCCCTTCCTCCTATCCCTCCTACAGTATCCTTCTCCTACCCTCCCTCCCCGTACGGAAGAAGTGATTGTGACGTGACGTGACGTAACGCAACCACCACACTTCATCCCATTTTAACTTACTAATGAATAAAGATTTTGGCTAGAGATATTCACGTCTACACGAACTGTATGATAGAGGTGAGAAATAAAGATAGAGAAAAGATAATTGGAAAAGATATATGAGAAAGGTTTGTTGTACCCACGTTTTCAAATACTACGTCATTTTATTGATCTATGAGATAGATGGCTGGCCCCGAAGTATCAAATCCTCCATCGATCGATTCACTTTCCTTTCCTAGAGAAGAGAGAGTAGATGAAGAGATATATAGTATTTAAGAAGTAAGGTGGAGGAGTGGGATGAGAGGAAATGACTGAGAAAGATGAGAAGCTGGTAAACGCGGGAAATTCTATTATGAAAGGATTGCTTTGGTGGTTTTAAGCTTAAAGATGTTAGCCTAGAAGTGTTAGCAATCTCTTTGAACCATTTTAATAACGTATTTTTCTACGAAAAATTCTCCTCTCTAACATCTATTTTTCTTACTTTTACTTATACTTTCATTTTTTTGATTACTTTTACTTTTACTTCACTTTTTTGATTACTTATACTTTTTTGGGATTGCTGATTTGTGAATGAAATTATGAGAAATCGTTTATAGTTTGGGAAAGAAAAATTAATTTCGAAATTTTAATTAGCAATAAGATCTGAATGGTTAGATTGAGCTATTATTGATTTTCCGATTTAGACATGTTACGTCTAGCGGATAACTGAAAAAATTTACTAGCATTTACTTATCGGATATACTTAGTAGATAAATATTGTATAGCATTTTGTCATATGTATACCAATTTCTGCATGTTTGTACATATGCAATCAATTTACGTGATGTTACGTAAACCGGATGTTAAGCTACATAGTGGAGATTTGATAAGGTAAGTTAAACTTGCAGTTATGAAAATTTCTGTCATCACGCATTGCTAGAGAAAATTTTTTTTGTTATGAACAGAAGTAATTCTTTTTAAGAGTAATCGATCTCATCAATTAATTAATAATGTGTGCAACGGCAAACTCAACTCATTCCACGATAACAACAGTGGCAAAAAGTGTCTACGATGATTTCTCAACTTTAACACCACTTCGATCAGCTCGAGTGATTGTTGAAGGTAAAAAAGTTTGCAATCCTAATATCATGAGAAGAGATATGACAGTTCTCTGCTTAAAAATTATCATACTCAGTTACTTGCAAAAAGAATTTTTGCCTTATCAAACTTTCATTAGTTATCCAGTAGAACAAATCCGTATCCTTTTTTCACCTGAAAGTTTGAATATTGTTGAAGGAAGTTCTAGATACGTATTTATCACGTTGTGAAAAAGGAAGTATCATGAAATTGGTAGGGCAAAATTGATATTATTGGTGAGAGACACGAACAAATCAGAGATCTCAATGTTTTGGTTTTTAGGTCACACAGTATATGTGAATCCTGGTTGGCTTGCTGAATTTTCAAATTTTTTCTCCGAGACATTTTTTGGTAAAAATGCAGGCGAAGATTTAACTTTCGGCACTGAAGTTAGCCATGAGCATTTCATCGAGTTACTGAGAGTTCTGTGCTATTGTCCTACTCGCAAGCCTATAACAAGTTACTTTTTGTTTTCTTTTCATTTTAAAAATTTTAAGATAACAGAAATGAAAGGAAAAGGATTACATTTGAATGATTTGGGTTTTGCTAATATATGTTAAATGTTAGATTTTAGTAAACCTTATATTTGGGACAAGCTCTGATTCGTTACTGATAAGTATGTTATGATATATCGAACAAATGTGTGCATGGAATGACATATGTTGGAAGGGCTCAAAAGAATAGTACCGCATATATCGTCGAGAGTGCAATGGTAGTAGTGGTAGTGTAATTCACAATAATGCAAACTATTTTATGCATGAGTAGCAGTAGTAATAGTTTGAAGGTATTTCATTTTGTATTTTTTCATTGACTTGCGTCAGAATTGGCTTTTAGGCTACAACTGGGATAATAAGTCAGCTATATCATTTGTGAATATCTGATAAAAGATGAAGTACTTACCTGCTTTCCCATGATTTCCGATGATGCTACATCTAACTTCAAGTGTAGCTGTTTCGCTGATAAAAAAATTGCTTGATACTAGTTTTGTAATTATTTTTAAGACAGTAAGTAGGTGAGATATAGTGTAGCCGAAGTTATAGGGAAATAGAGGTACTTTCTGGACTTGATGAAAAGATTATATACATTTCAAATGGAGATGATTAATCCTAGTCAATGCACTAATTGGACTTTTTCTGTTTTTAACTCACTGCAAAAGAAAATGGGTGTTGTTATGATCCATTAAACAGGCATCATTGGACATTTTCGTGCAACAACATCTTTTTGATAGATTGATTTTGATAAATTGCAGTTTCTAACGTCATCGTTGTTTTAAAAATGGCCCATTATTTTGGAATGAAATCTTTGATTGAGGAATGTGAAGATATCATCGTTAAACAGGTAAACTGGAGATGGAGATACTGGAAAATTTTATCGCATATAGTAAAATTTCAAGACTGCATTTGATCAGTAGTATTGTAGTTTAAGATGATTCAAGCTTGATTCTATTTCAGTATAGTTTTCCTCGTGAAATATAATGATCACAAGAGCGGGAAACATTAATATTTGAAGCCTGTATAAGTTGGATAGTTACTTCGAATAAATAAGTCGAAAAAAATTTTTCGGCTATTTAATCACCAGTAAAACCCTTCTTTTGTTATTTTATCTTAACATTTGTTTTCATATCCAAACATAATTTGAGGAATTCCTTAGATATGTAAACATCTTGCTTATTCGCTGCAGGCAAATACCTTGGATAGAGTGAAACTGTTCCAAATTGCATGTGCCGTTGCCGAACATGATCGCTATTCTCCTACCATGACATTACTTATCGACAAACTTTCCGCTATGAAACGAGAAGAACTGTCAAAGCTGCGTTTCTCGCAGGTGAGTACCGTACTTAAAAGCTATACATTCCTGATTTGTCTTAAGTACGTTAGGTTCTTAAGCTTTAATATATTTTGTATAGTTAATTGTTTATTAATAAGTTCTGGAGTCTTATATGTATATGTGACAAATTTAAAAAGTGATTTAGATCTCAACGTGTTTGCTAACTTTAAAATGTTGATTCGCATCATACGATAGATGTAGAGAGGATGAACGTTGCTTTTGAAGTGACTGCTTATTATACTGACAGGTGCCAGGTGATGTTGTAGCTGATGTGTTTGCCGCAAAAATGAAACGACGCGAGATGAAGCGAAAGAAGTGGTGCTGCTTATTTTAAATCACCGTGGCCTCCACCATGAATTTAATTTTAATTATCTTTATACGGTTTATCCCTAAATTTTTACTTTGCGTTATTAATTTTTTTGATGGATTTTTATTGTAAGTCAAGTGAACATCGTTGAAGGATTGAGAAATAAATACGGCTAATACAAAGTTAAAATAATTCCAATTATCACAGAAATCAATAAAAACCTAGACAAAGAATAAACTAGAGATCAAGACGCATCTTTGATCTGGGCAGAAATTGACTGTTGGAAACAATATGAGACAACATCTGTTTAATTTTGATATTATATAAAAAATAAACTTGCAGGGAAGTTTTGCTTATTAAATGCTCTGTAGTTTTATATCAGTTAGCATTTTGAAAGAACACTTCGATCGTTTTTACATAATAACCGGGAATCACATACAAAATTAACAGTCTATTGGGAGTTCAATCACTCAAAACATTAATTTACAAACATGAGAGCAAGAAGAATTCGTTAGAGGGCGAGCTGCGTCATGACATGTCTTTTATATTCTTCTAGGCCTCCTTCTAATGTCATCACACAACGATCTTTAACTACCCACAGTTCCTTGCAAACCATATCAATGAGTTTTTCGTCATGAGAAACGACCAATACTCCTCCCTGCAAATTGGCAATATAAACACTAACGTACAGTAAA
This sequence comes from Cruorifilaria tuberocauda, assembly GCA_013365365.1. Lineage (NCBI taxonomy): Eukaryota > Metazoa > Nematoda > Chromadorea > Rhabditida > Onchocercidae > Cruorifilaria > Cruorifilaria tuberocauda. Next base: position 133,643 of record JABVXU010000057.1, read on the forward strand.
TGTTAATATGTGAGTAAACCTGTGCAAGTTATGCAAGTTAAACTTATAGAAATTAAATATCACACCAATAGCATAAATATGAGCAATTTAACTGAGTGAAGTATTCACCTTAAAGGAGTTTAGCGCTCTACCTAATGCTTCGACCGTTTCTACGTCCAGATGATTTGTAGGTTCATCCATAATCAAATAATTAGGACTGCAAGTAGAAATTAGTAAACAAAACAATAAAATGAAATGACAAAGTTCCCCAATCAGTCAGTCGAAAGTGCTATAAGAAGCAGGGCGAGAAAGTAACGTGTTACTGCGAAATGTTTACAACCCTGCAAAACTTGAGCAAAATATACTTCGACATGGCAATGCTCGCAAATGCGAGACGAGATTTTTGTCCTCCAGAAAGAGTTACGACCGACTGCAGTGCTAGATCACCAGAAAGTCCAAATCGACCAAGGGCGGCTCGGTATTCCTCATGACTTTTACCTATAAAGGAGGTAAAATTGTGTTTTGAATTAAGAAAATTGCAGCTACTGAAATAAAAGTGTTTAAAGAAGTTTTAACGACAATACCAGGAAATCTCTTCTCCAATACTTCTATACCAGATATGTCCATGTCAAGCTGGTCAATATGATGTTGTGAAAAATATCCTATTTTCAAACGACGATTAGTATTACGAAAACCACTTGTTGGTGATAGGTCTCCAAGGAGCAATTTTAGCAGTGTCGTTTTACCAGCTCCATTCTCTCCAACCTGTAATTCTGATTTTCCCAATATCTTTATACATAATCTGAATCAATATCTATATGTCTTCCTCCCACTTGAGTCGGGATTTTCGACTAATACAGAAACTATTTGCCGAAAGTAACAAACGTACGATGCAAACGCGTGAATCCGCATATGAACCAATTTGTAGCTTGGTAAAAATATACGGTGAAACTGGCGTATATCTAAAACGTAAATTAATGAAACGTATCAACGATTAAATATGCACACTTTGTTCTCTATTTTGGGTGAAGAAATGCGAGAAATTCAAAGAAGAAATAGAGATGAACAATTAAAGATGTGAAAGATCTGGAAATGACTTATCTCGTAGTTTCAAGAACATCTTATTTAGATTCAATCAATCATTCAAAACAATACCTGAAAGAAACATTGTCTAATTGCAGTACCAAATTATTTAGTACTTCGCAGTCGGGAAAGCTTAACTTCACTTCACCTTCTAAGATAACAGGTTTAAGTATTGGTCTGAAAAAATATATAAGCAAAATTCGTCATCAGAAGTGGGACCACTTATTGCAGCACTGATAGTTCCTAACCACTCGTTTCCATATGCGATTTTAAATCATAAAAAATTATGTTTGCTGATTTGCAAGGTTTCAGTGCAGCAGTTAAGAGAAAGCATTACAATTTTTCAAGCATTTTGATACGACTTTGCACCATCGATGCTCGTTTAGCATTGTACCGAAATTTGTCAATGAATTCTTGCGTATGTTGACGAAATTGCTGCTGCGCCTCGTACTCTCTGAAAACTAAAATCATGAACTTGATCCGAAAAAATAGAAAACAAAAAACTTTAAACTCGCTAATTACAACTGCTTGTCTTAATCAAATAATGAAAAGAAAAATGATACCAAGAAAGTAACAAACCTTTCTTGCTGCGTTAGCTTTTCCTTCATTGTTTTCTCAAAAATCGAATAATTACCTTTGTATTGATCTAGCCTCTTTGAATGCAAGTGTATGATATCCGTGCAAACATTGTTTAAAAAACTACGATCATGAGAAACTATCACAATCGTAGAGGCCCATTCCTAGAAATTATTATTGTGGACCAATGAAAAAAAAAACACGAAAAAATTTACGTCAGAATTCGAAAAATCTGAATACCTGAAGATGATTTTCTAACCAAATTATTGCTCTCATATCCAACATGTTTGTTGGTTCATCCAACAAAAGCAAATCAGGCCTGCAGAAATAATAGATGATTTTTTTCTCTGGACAAGAAAATTTTAAAGTTAAAATAAGTAGTATAATATACCTCATAAACAGCGCCCTTGCCAACGCTAACCTCATCCGCCAACCACCCGAAAATTCTCTGAAAATTGTTATTTGTAGAAAAAAACTTGCATTCGCAACAAGCGGGTAAAGAAAAACAGTTTTTAGTAAAATTTTTAAACAGGGACGCTGAAAATAATCCACGAAAAAATTAAGAACAACAACTACTTCGTAGGTTGTTTCTGTTCTTCCGGTGTAAAACCAAGTCCAAAAAGTATTGAAGCAGCACGTGCAGGCGCTTTGTCCATCTGGGCTTCTTCCATTTCTGTATAAATTTTCCCTAATTCAGCACTATATTTCTCTTTATCTTCATCGCTAGTAGATCTAAAACAAGAAACCAATTTTAAATTCCTAGGACATTTAACAGTTTTCCAAGCCTATTCTTGGACTGTCAGCATGAAAAGTGATTAGTCCAAATTCGTCGAAAAGTTCTGTTTATTACTCATTTTCTTATAATGAATCGATATAATGCTACAGAAACTTACTCCTTCAGAAGTTTCTGTAATTTTTCTTCGCGACACAACAATGCCACTCTTCGAACATCGCTTTGTAACACAGACTGTCTTACTTCTGTATCATCGCCTTCCACCTCCTGTTCAACACTTAACATGGTGATATTAGAGGGAATCTTCAGCTGTTTCCTGAAACAAAGATACAAATACTACATCATGTTAGATGCGCAATTTATATTAATCAGGTTAAAATGTAAGCATTCTACAGATCTTTCAGCTCATTACTCTTTACGTTATATTAACAATGAACAACTAGCTTAATGTATTAAATGAAAGTTTGAAATATTTTATTCTAAGTCTTACGAGGAAATCATTTTTAGAAAAGTAGATTTTCCAGCTCCATTTCGACCAACTAGACCATAACGTCGACCATATGTTAAAACAACATCAGCACCGCACAATAACTGCCTGCAAAATTAAAGAAATTCCTGAATGTATTTATCTGAGAAAAAAACAAAAAGAGAAAAGCAAAATCAAATTTCTGTGTAACAAGTGTTAAAAAATTCGAAATACCAAATGATTTTCTCAATCGTCAAAAGCTACAACTTACTTATGTCCTATCGATATATCAACATTATTAAGATGTACATCCATCGTACTTCCACTTCCAAAATCATCAGATTTCCCATTCCCATCGCGACGACTTGTTGATTGTGAAGCTGTAGCTACAAGATCAGATGGCTTCTTTTTCTGTGCTTTTGGACCATCACCAATTTCACGTTTTGTAACCTTTTCTAATGCACGTGTTTCAGCTTTTTCAAGTTTCTTCCTATCGACTTGCTGAAACACATTTAACTGCTATAATTTCTATGCTTGCTGTGTTGCAACTGCAGTGAATAATTAATGAAATTTACCGAAGGTGTATCTCGTGTGCTAACTTTCCATATACTTGTAGCATCCTCCGAGTCGAAATGTTGGGCACTTATATCAATAGTTTGTTCAAGACGGCGCTGGCCAATTTCATTTGATCGAGTAATATTTTTTCTGAAAATTCAATTGTCTAATTGAAAGGCTTGCATTCTACAACATACAAAAATCATAAATGCAGGTGTAATGAAGCAATTATAACAGGACTAATCATAAAAAATTTACCCATTATGAAGCAATGAAGCGAGCTTTTCACATACAAGCTCAGTAGCTTCATCGCTAAGTCCTTCCACAGAACTTTGTATGTGCATACCGACAGCTTCGATAACATCTTCTTTCGACAGTAAGTCGTCAGCATTTTCTCTTAAAACTGCTGCAAACATACTGCACTTATTAATGTGAAACAAAAAAAAAACAGACAAAAAAGACTTCAATTTTAAAGGTATTTTTTAAATTAGACTGGAACGATACATGATACCTTCAACATAATCTTTGACTTCAGTCGGAAGATCAGGAAAGGTTGATGTGAGATATGCCGATATAGTCATTCGATATTCACTAATTGTTGATAAAAAATTCGAAACCAAACCAAATAAAGAAATTAAAAATTAGTAGAGCTGAAATTCCATTTTTTTAGGTATTTTCCTGAACTAATTGCTTATCAACATCAAAGCATACAGTAAGTGCGCTGCGTGAACAACATAAAGCCTAGACAATAAGCAACTCTTAAATTTTCTCAAGTTTCGTCAAAGAAGTGCTTAAAAATTCAAATGTGATTGGTTTTCGAGAACAACTTTTGTTGTATAAAATACACTAGTTTGCTAATTAATATTTATTAAATGGTTCTATAAAGACCTGGAATTAAACTTGGAAGGAGAAGAAAGTAATACGATGCGTCACTGCTAAATATTTCTGCCGATGTCTCGTCAATTAGCCGATCAGTCATGCAGTGCTGCTCGTATCAATCTGAAAATTTCCACCACACTACATTGAACATACATTAAAAGTATGTTCAAAGTTAACAGAGTTAAATTTACTTAACTGTTTAAATGATGATATAAACAGATGAGAGAATAGTAATAGCTTTTAACTGATATCACCATCCAAATGATGGCTTTCATCTATGACTTTTGACAATAATCCTATCGGCCCAAAATTTCTCGTAATACCCGGTATTTCACGGTCATCTTACGTGTCAGATTTAGAGCTATTATGTGCGATATTTAGAAACATTTGTGTTCTGAAACTATTCTCTGGCTTATTGATTGGTTGCAGGTCGTTGTAGATCTATAGGGAGAGATTGGTTTGTTCTGTTGTCGCCGTATATCCTCGGATGGTTGGGTGGGGAACGGTGGATTATTGATATGGGATTGGGATGAGTAAATTTAGAAGATATTTACAGGAGAATGAGTGATCGAGGACGTAACGATGGTGATGTGAAACGGAATAGCGTAAGTAGTGGAAGGCCAGCTAGTGGTAGCAATTCAAGTCCACGTAATGTAGTAGTAAAGGAGGAACGATTAGAGAGGAATGAACGTGATCGTACTGGCCGAACATCTTCCAATGAAAGGTTTTTTTTTTTTTTATGAATTATTAATGATGAGAATCTTTGATGAATTTTTGCATCAATACTTATGTAAATTGTTAGATATGAATACGTTTTTTGGGAGGATAATAAACAATATGAAGATAGTTTAAGGTAATTTTATTTCATATCTACAGGATTTACACTTTCAAAACATTTCTCTTTATATAATGAATTAATACAGTTATTGATTCTCGTACATTTTAGAACTATAGGACCAAATAATGATTTTCAGAATCCTCCGGTGTAGAGTATTTGAGAAATGTTAATAAGCCATGTTTACCATAATAAATCTGATATTGGGCTTATTAAATTGGCTGGTGAATTGGCTTATTAATTATTAATTTTGGGTATGCCTACACGAGGTAGGTTAAACTAGTAGAGAAATCGCAAAGATGAGTATATTTTAACCGTAAAAATTTAAGGCATCATCACCGATCAAGCGAATATCAATACAGCAATTCATCGAGTAATATGGGAGGACCATCTGGTGGACAACCGAACCGCGGAATGGGAATGGGACCAGGTGGTGGTGGTGGTCGAGGACCAATGAATATGATGTCTTCGCTGAATGTCCTTTCTGGACAAGCGTTCAGTGAAACCGACTTAATGAGTGATTTACCGAAAAAGAAATTTACTGGTCGATGTCGTTTATTTGTTGGCAATTTGCCGAATGATTTAAAGGAGCAGGAACTCAAGGAACTCTTCGCACCTCATGGCGACATAGCAGAATGCTATTTGAGCGGCAAAGGATTTGCTTTCTTACGATTGGTTAGTTCTCCTTACATATCATGGTGGTTTAGTTTTGATTTTAGCCATTCATTTCATTGGTATTATACAGATTGTATTATACATCATCCGAATTTGCTTCAGGATACACGCGCTCATGCAGAAAGTGCTAAGGAAGCTATTGATGGCAAAATAATACATGGCCGTCCAGTTCGTGTGCGATTTGCTGTTCACGGCGCAGCGCTGAGAGTTAAAGAACTTTCACCAACTGTATCGAATGAAATGCTTTATCATGCATTTTCGGCATTTGGTGAAGTAGAACGAGCAGTGCATATAGTTGATGAAAAGGGAAAGCCAACTGGAGAAGGAATTGTAGAATTCGAACGTAAGCCGTCGGCCAATGAGGCGCTTCATCAAATACGGGAAAAAGTCTTTTTGTTGACTGCGTAAGTTTTTCCTCTATTTATATACTGTTTCTCTATTTATGTATTTATATTTATGTATCTCTATTATTTATCCATTTATGTATAGTATACGATAACATAACATAACATTGAATGGATTACTGCAAGTGCCTTATGACTTTATTCAGTTCGAGTAAAGATGTAAAAAAGGTTTTGAAATCATATATTCATAGTTGTGGAAAAATATGTGTTATTGGTCGATAACTTTTTGAAAACACCTTACAGAAGTCCGAAACCATTAGTCGTGGAGATGTTGGAGCCGCGTGATGAAGACGATGGTCTCGCCGAACGAATGATTCAACGCAGTGCGATGCTTCAAAAGTACTCTTTCTAATTTTTTTAGTTTTACTTCGGATTATAAAATCTACCAATCTTTGTAATTAATTAAATTGCCTGATCGTTCCGACGTTTCGCAAGAATGGTTCTGCTCCAAATAATGAAGATATGCATATATGTGGCTTTCTTACTCGATTCCTTATCATGTACATAATAACTTTCAGAAAATTTTAGCCATTGCAATGCTTGTGTTTCCAACAAACCAATAAATTGGTTTGTGAGTCGCATTTTTCTCTTTTCGTATCAATGTAAGATGACAATTGGACTTGGACTTCTATTGTTTATGAATTAAATTGGACTTATTCTGTGTGCTTGAGACATTGTTGTGAAAAGGACTAGAAAGTCCTGTAGAATTTGGTTTTGTTGGAGCAAGTACATTCTTATGCGTATTATCATAATCGATTACTCTACATAGGATTGGACATTTAATTTATCGTTTAACTGAAGCTTGCGAGACATGATTTTTAAGTTAAAATTGGTGGACTATGGCTATCGTGAATGGGCTTGAATATACACATCACTTGTTCTGCATTTGTTTCTTTTCAAATGAAAGGATTTGAGCTATAAGCAAAGCCACAATTATGCATAATCTTCATTTTAGAGCAACCATCTTGAATTCTAACTTGAAGCAAGGTATAAATTCTTCCTGATTGGGATTTATGTCTTCCTGATTGGGCTTATTGTTATCACTGTTCCCGAAGAAATGGTAACAGAAATTATGATTGAAAATTAGAGAGTTCATCAAACTAGATCATCAAATAGCTGGTGCTGTGAAATAATTTTAAATATTATTTGTTATATTCGAAATCCTCTGAGAACAGATAAGTTTTAATTCCTTAAGAAGTTAAGGATGATAGAGAACTATTCGTTTTGCTAGAGAAAAGCTTCAAGTTGCATAAGTGTCATAGGAATTACACATTTCGGGAAGTTTTTCATTTTTTGTTGCTTCAACTATTTTGTTGATGGTTTCTTTCCACCTGAAAACCTTGCATTTTACAAAAAATTTTCGAAAACATTTTGATTCAAAATATTTTTCACTTGAAGTGAAATTTTTTTACTGGTAACCTAACCAGTGGAGAGTTAAAAAAAGAGGTGATTGATACTGTAAGCCTCTTCTGGGATCTGATGCTTTACCTTATCTAGCATACTGCAAGCTTTCAATAGCAGCTCTGCATTGTAATTTTTTACGGATCAACCTTATCGATAGCAAATTCCTTTTTAAAGAGTCCATTTTCCCATTTACCGACTATTAAGTGAAGAGTGGAACTGTTGAAATAGAACTAGCTATACCTCTGTTCCAAAAGTTTGTAAGCGATTGAAATTTCAGTTTCTTTTAGTGATATGCCAAACATGCAGCAGCAGCTCTGAAATTTTGCTGTTTGATTAAGACTTATTTAAATCCTTCTAAAATAAAAATGCCTTTGATTTGCACTGTTGTTTTGTTACAGTAGGTTATTTTGCACGTTGGTGATTCGCAGCGGTGTTTAGTCATGGAGTAGGAAAAATATAGGCTTATAAAGGTTTTTTACTGCTTCTCATTTTGTTGTTAAGTGGAAAATCGGAAATGCTTTGATTTCTATTTGATTTTTGCTGAGTTTACTTTGACTATTTATAGCTGATTTGTAATTGTAGCATATATCAAGTCATTTAGAGTCGTGCTGAAAAATATATAAGTTTTATTTTATGGTGAATAAGCCTACCAGAGCAACTTATAGGTCACTCTTCGCGCTTTTTAAGTTGAAATGAAATGAAATTAAATCAAATTATGATTTTGCTCACTGCTAAATGGAGTTTTATTAGATTTCTTCTACGGCATATGTTTAACAGTTATAACTGTTCTAGAGAAATGTTTGCAATGTTTATTTACATCATGTAATGCACTGGTGTGGGAAATTTTGTCATTGTTTTAATATGGTTATTTCAGGCTTCACAGTGATGTTTGAACCTCTTAATTTCAAGTTATTAGCGACTTATCAAAATTATTTTCACATTTTGAGACGGAGAGGAGTGTGATTGTATTGTAATGCGTGCTGTGTAGATGAGAGATAAAATGTCGCCATTGATTGGAATAAGGATGATAGGAGGGAAATGGAGTGCAGCTATGACAAAGTGGTCATTCTCAAGTGTATTTAGATGGTTCAAATTTCACTGAATTGTGGAATTGCCTTATGTTTTAGCACGCTTTTTTTGAAACTGGTCGCTTTGGCATATCTGTACTCAATAACTGCTGTTATTAATTAAATTTAGCTAAATGTTTTGGATTAGGAGACTGTAATGGGTATATTTTGGCTATTGCGTGATACAGAAATTGGAAAACTGCAAATTGCCGTGGAATATGTCTTCATAGCGATCATGCGCAATTTTTTGAAATCTTTTGTTCTCTAATGCTAAAATTAATTGCAATATTTAAATTGCCCAGAAAGCCAAGATGATCATGATATGGTATGAAGGGGAGCGTTGAGTACAGTTAAAGACTATTGTGTAAGTGTTACGTGCGATCATTGCTATCGTTGTTTATTGGCTTAAATTGAAATTTTGTGAGTTGGAAAGTTAATATTGGCATAGAGATAAAAGATAAAAGTGCGTCATGAGTAACATAGTAATGTTGCGAAAAGTGAATATGTATAGCGCAAGTGTTACATATGTAGGGAACGAGAAGTCGGCCCACGATTTCCACCGGCAAACAGCTTCGAATACGTATTCGGGTTAAAATGGAAGGAGCTATATGAGGTGGAAAGACAGCGTAGAGCTCAACTGGAAGAAGAGCTCAAGGAAGCTCGTAGACGCTTGGAAGCTGATATGGATCTCGCTTACCAGGATTATCAAACTCAGTTGCTCCGTGAAGGCAAGGTTTTTACTCTCTTTCACTTTTCGCTCTCACTGTAAAGTATTTTCTTTACAGCGTTGTATCCTTTTTACTTCAACGTGGAAGATTGTCACGGAACTTACTTCAAATTATTTTTCCTAAATTGTTTTGAATTTGATTTTTTCTTTTGATTCAGTTTAGAACAATTTTCAAGAATTTCAAAGAAAGTGATGTAGAATCAGTTTTGACGGCTCTTCCTTTTCTGGATATCAAAATATTTTTTATGAAAAAATACGGAAATGGAATTATTAAGTTTTGATTATGCGAAAATCATTTTATTCTGCTTAGTATCTGATGCTCAAAGTCTTTTTATTATCCAAATGTTTGGTGTAATAGGTAAAGATAATTCATAATTATAAATCGCTGAACAGATAACTGTTGAGAAGGAATCACTATAATTTTTTCCTCTTCCAGCTGCCTTATTTTCTTTTATTTTATTTTTGTGAAGGGTGTTGAGGGTGAAGATTAAAGATCTAACCGCAACGGTGTTTAATATTTCTTATCGAAATTAATGATGACATTTTGGTATACCCTCATTATCGTCTTGGATTTCGTGCGATTTCCATATGCCTAAAAAATAATTTAGAAGTATACTTTGGAAATGCTTTGAAAAGAACTGATATGTTTTGGAATGATTGTGCAGTGGTCACTTATGAGAAATATTTAAATATTAACGTGATTGAACCACGTCGATTGTATTTACCAATCCGATTGACCTGCATGGTCTCTCATCTATTGGGTAGATCGCTTCGCTGAGGAATTAATATCTACCTCAAATCATTCCGTCATATCGAGCATTTTTCCTCATTTAGCAATTACTTTTTTTAGCTTTAATTTCAGTGTTATTTCGAATATGTGCATTTCTCATTTCCCTCTACCGTTCAACATTTTGCAATAATCATTATGAATTATAATTGATATATTGCGTTAGTGTGATACGATATCACGTTTATTACACCGTATCAATTACCTTAATGTCATATATACATATTATTAGTGATATTTTTTATCGATTCGAAATTTGTGTTTCAAAGAACAAGATTATAATCACTATGCAGCGTCATTTTGATTACGAAAGCGAGTACGTATATAGCCTGATACCGGCGTGTCCCACTACAGCGTACTTCTAATCTTTTTATTTAACTTGTTTTATTTTTCTTTCTTATTTATGGATTAGTTATTTTTTATAACCAAATCCATATTTACAAGTATTGCAAAAATAATTCGATTCCGAAGTAAGTCGAACTTAATGATTACGTAAATAATCATACTACTACGTGTACTTTGTATCTCCAAAATTAATGTTATTGGAATTTAAAACTAGCAACTTTAGTTTTCGCTATGGTACACTGTTTTATTATAGATCTCGCACGTCGTCAGCAGGAGCTTGAGCGATTAGAAGCTGCAAAACGTGAGCGTATGGCACAGGTAGCAGCACGTCGTGGTGAGATGCCTACCTTGTTGGGTAATTTAACTGGTGGACCATCTGGTCCACAAGGTATGGCAAATGGACCAGGTGGGATGTCTGGTGGGCCACCACCGCGTGAATTTTTCGTTACCGGTTCTGGTGGAGGTTCACATCCGCAACACAGTAACTTAATTCTGCCATTTTTTTCCTGTTGTATCATTTTTTAACTATCTTATTATGTTTTACCATCTGCAAAAATTCTTCTATGATTTTGCTACATTGACGTTCTGATCTCCAGGTTTTATTCGCATTATTTGATCGGAAGTTTTTTTACTCTGTAGATCATTTATTAAAAAAAATTTTCACGGTGATGGATTTTTCAAAAATTTTTTTCAGGAGGGCCGTTCAATTCGAGTGGACAAGGTGGACCTGAGGGACCAAGAGGACAAGAAATGATGGGACGAGGTCCACCTGATATGCAGCGCGGCGGACCACCACAAATGGATAATCCGGGAAGAGGACCCCCCTTCCAACAAGGCGGACCCGGTGGACCTGTCAATCAGGGAGGTCCTGGTAAGTAATTTTTCGGAATTCGAAAATGTATCTGAAGTATTTTACTCAAGAAGTTCTACTTAGAAGAACTTTTTAAGTTGAATAACTTGAAGCACTTCTAACAAAATTTTTTTGTGTTTTTTTGCTTTTTTTTTGAAATAAAATGTAATCGAATCTATCCATTAGAAAACAGCTCTTCTGCTATAATTGAAGGTTTATTGTACCGTGATTTGTAAAATGCGGATCACCGCACTATCAGTTCAACGCATTAGTCTGTTGTTTTGAAATTTTACAGATCCAACGCTTGTACAAGGCGTGCAAAAACTACTTCAGATATTTCGTGCTGATGCACCAAGACCTGGTGGACCACAGCAGGTGTTTATATTACTATTAGTAGCTGGATAATTTGACTTAAACCATTTTGATAAATCAACACACTTTTTGCATTATAGGACTGGTTACAACTCTATAATTAATGGACGAAATATATAGATTATGTCTCACTCATGTGGCCTAACGCTATTTTATTTTTTCGCCTCGATGAAGTTCCAACTTAGATTACTTTACTACCTTTTTTTTATTTCACATCACTAATAGTTATATTTTTTCTTGCAGCCACCTTCGTTCAATTCTCCAGGTGGTCCTGGACCTGGTGGCTTTCGAGGACCGGGACCAATGGGGCCAGGAAATTTCGGTATGCAAAGTGGACCACCAGGAGGATTTCACCGTGGACCACCAATGGGTGGTGATTTCCCAGCTGAGAAGCGGATGCGACGATAGGCCGGAAATTGCATTACTGTTATATTTTCCTGTTCCACTTTTAGCAGTGTTTGCATAAATAAAATTTCGGTTGTTTGCTGTTGATTTATCCACGTAATTGATTTTTTCCCATGTAATTGAGAAAAAAAGAAGCAGTGAATTTTTCGGTAATAGATCTTTTACAGTATTTTGATGTATAAACGTATTTTGCGTTTATAAATGTATTTAAAGTGTTGTTTTTTTTTTCTTTTAATCATTTGGAGCAGCAAGCTTGAATGCACTTCTGTTCTTTTCTTGTTAGTTACATCGTTATATATGTGTTGTGCTCTTTAATGTTAATGATATTTATTTGTAAGAAGTAAAATAAGCGTTGATTTGTCAGTAATTACAGACATTTCGGAATCATCTTGCTTTGATAATTTTGTTTTTTTGAGCGGGTTGTGACTGCCTGTTTCTAAGATTATCTGAAAGCAGTGTGATCTATCCATGTAAAATGACTGTTGCTTACTGAAGTCGTTGCATGATTAAAAAAATAAATTGTTTAATTTCGTGGAACAGAAGTTTGAATACAGTTTGGGTAAATGCTGAATGAAAGTGTTGAAGTCAAAGTAACTTCGGTTGTATGATGATATATACAGTGAAGGTTTGCTGTGCGCATTTATGTATTTTCGGAGTTTTTGAGAAAGATTGGATCCCGTGGTCGTAGTCTCCAACTGAGTTCAATTTTTCTCTTCTAGAAACTACGAGACGATACCAATAGCGTATTTGCTGTGATTCAAGGGAATGTTTCCCATTGAATTAGGTTTATAACTAAGAATATAACGAAGCAGCAATGAAGTGGCAATGAAGAAGTATCCAAGAGCAAGCTCGATTTATGAAACTCAGGGAAGCAGACCAGTTTTTTTGAAACCAAGTATGTTGTTCAAATGTTCAAATAAGTTTTTTATCGTTTGTTCACTTTCCATTTTTCATTACTGTTAGATATGTTGTTCTAATGATCTAGTTGATGTTTTTGGACAAATTTACTGAATTCATTCTTTATCGGTCAACAGGATAACTGTTACTCTTTCTCCTGAAACTATCGAATTTTGAGTTTCAAGTCTCTGGAGTCCCTATCTAATAGTTTTTGCATATATTTCTTTATTTCATTATTACGAATATTTGCCGTCTTACCGAGTTGTTTAACTAAAATTCCTTTTTCAGTTCGTAATTCTTAAATCGCCATTCGTCATATTTTTTAGCAGTGAAATTCACTGAAATTTGTGCATGCATTATCATTATTTATTCCTTTTATAACTTCTGTACATAAATATTCATGTTGTCGTATAATGTGTATACATTTGTTTTCCTAGGTGATGATGATACTTTCGATAGCCATAGTAACTCACTTGTTCTGGAGGACCGCATAACCGAAGAAGGAACTAATGTGGTCGTTAGTAATCCGTACTTCGCACTTTCTATCCAGCAGCAGCGTACTAGACTTCCTATTTTTAAGGTATGAAAAAAGAAGTTTATGGTAAAAGTATAAATCTTTTTTCTAAATGACCTTTAAGAACGCATGGTATTTCGAAGTTTAGATTCATCGTGAAATTACGTTTTATTTTAGTTTAATACAATTATTTTTACGAAATGAAGCTCATCTTTCTTTATTACAAAGTTATCTGTAGAATTACTAGTTGATAAGATACAGTTATTTAATTGATAATACATTGAGTAAATTCATTTTATTTATAGCATCGCAATCATATCATATATCTGTTGGAAAAATATCGCGTACTTATAATTGTTGGAGAAACTGGATGTGGTAAAAGCACTCAAGTACCTCAGGTAATAATATATTTCTTTGAATCTTGTTCTTTTCTTACATATTTTTCTAGATTTTCCTGACACTCTTTTTTTGGTGGAAAAGGGAAAAAGCGGATTTCGAGTAACGACTCTTGACTCATAGTAGTGCGGATACTAATATATTTGATGAAATGCAGATCAAGTATCCTGGATGTTGGTCGAAAAGCTTTGTGATTAGTGATTGTGATTTAGTATAAATTAATCTCTCATGAACAGGAACTTCTTATGCTGCCTTTTTCTTATGCAATTTTTAAATTGATTTTACTTATAAAGATTTCGCTCTTAAAGCAAATAATAAAGCTCTGCTGAAATAGAGCTCGTATAATCTGGAATAACGGTTTGAATTCCATCAAATATGCTTATGCTATCTGTAGATCGGTGTTTATGATTAGTAGATAAATAGAAGAATGAAATTAGTACATTCCAGCTATATTTCTTTTAGTATCTAATGGAGGTTGGTTGGGCCTCAGATGGACGAAAAATAGGCGTAACACAGCCGAGGAGGATAGCAGCAGTTACGGTTTGTTTTTTCAAAAAACCTTTGATTCTTTTAAAAACCGATGTAATCATAATCTTCTATCCATTATATTTCCATTTTCAAGTTATTTTTTGGTGCAGTTGAACTCAATATTATGGAATATAAGAAGCACTCTTTTTTAGTTAGCTGATCGTGTCGCTGAAGAGAAATCATGCAGACTTGGTACGGACGTTGGTTATGTAGTTCGATTCGATGATATGACAGATTCGAAAACTAAAATAAAGGTAAGCTTTCTTCCTGTATTGCATTATATATTGTCATAAATGTAGCGATTACTCTTTTTTTCGAAAAATAGTATAATTTGAAACATTGGTATTCAATAGATATATCGATTACTAAGAAAAGGAGCACACATAATTAAGCAAATAAGTACTGAAATAATATTTGCCATGCAATAAAAATATCTGAAGTTATCCAGATTTCCAAGACTTTTGTCATATAAATTTGTTTTAATCAGCAGTATTTAATATAATACCATATTATTTCAGTACATGACCGATGGTATTCTTCTTCGTGAATTTATGTCCGATCCTTTATTAACACAATACAGGTATCGCATATTTTGATAGTTTCAGCGTTTGAAAATAATTTAATAAGCACTGATTTGTTACAGCATACTGATGATTGATGAAGCGCACGAACGTTCTATTAATACTGACGTTATATTGGGTTTATTGCGAAAAGTAATCATAGTACGTCAAGATCTGCGAATAATCATTTCATCTGCAACTCTCGATGCTATTGTCAGTTACTTGTTGTTAAAATAGCAACTGAATTGTTGAAATAATAAGAATTGATTTCTATACTTATAAACAGCATCTACATCACTTTAGCAAATAATAACACATCTTAAATATATTCTATTCAGATATTGAAATTTGCTAAATACTAATTTTAGCAGCGGTTGGAGATGTTAACATCATTTCTTCTAGTAAATTTCAATAATTGCAGCTTTTTCGTGATTTTTTCGAGTTAAATGATACAAACGACAGAAGCAAAGACATAGCAAGTATTATATCTGTTGAGGGCTACGTTCATCCTGTCACTATCTATTACACTAGAAAGTAAGTCTGCAAACGTAAAATTTATTTCAAAAATGATTTTGTTGATTTTACCAAATTTACTTTGATATGAAAAAGTGTCAAAAATGTTGTTTGAATGGTGTTTTTAGTGCCGTACCAGACTATGTTCAGAAGACGGTAGAAACAGTTCTTGAGATCCATAAAAATGAGCAACCGGGCGATGTTTTGGTATTTCTTACGGGACAGGATGAGGTATGTTAGTTATTTTGGGGATATGTTTAAATCCTTTAATATTTCATGAGAAACAGTGAGTTAGATAAATTTTTTAAGGTAGAATCAGTTAGTAAACAGCTAATTGAAGCAGCTAAGGATCTCAGGAAAAAGAATGTTGATAAACTTTGGATTGTACCGATGTATGGCTCGCTGCCAGCTTCTGAGCAGGTACTGAATTCTCGTTTAATGAGTTTTTTCTTCTTAACTTGCATATATAGTAACTTATGGTGTTTAATTACATCTATACTAATTTTTTTCCGCAAAATAATTCTCAGTCATTTGTATTTTCCAAACTTTATATTCTTTCAGTTAAAAGCTTTTGATTCTACTCCTTACGGCACAAGGAAAATCGTCATTGCTACAAATATTGCTGAAACCTCCCTAACTATACCAGGAATAACTTATGGTTAGTTCAGGGATTAAGTAATTGGAAAATCTTCTATTATATTTGATATTTTTATAATAGCAGCTTTTATGATATTTTTTAGCCTGATATTTTTATAATAGCAGCTTTTATGATTAAAATTGCAAATGAAAAAACAACTGATTTGTATTTGACTTTTTGCATTACTTTATTTAATTACAACAGGTAGTTGTAAACAAAGATCATGGATCATTCATTTTACCATGTTTTCAGTGATTGATTGTGGTTTTGTGAAACTTCGAGTAATGAATCCTGAAAATTGTTTCGAAAGCTTGATGAAATTGCCTATTTCTCAAGCATCGGCACAACAGCGTGCAGGAAGAGCTGGAAGAATCCGTCCTGGAAAATGTTATCGTCTCTATCCACGTATGTAAAGTATATTTCATCTGACAACATTTGAAGATGAAAATTTGCGCATCTGCATGAAGTGCTATTCTTTCCAAGTAACAGCCTTACAGAATTTATTTTCAGAAGAAGAATACGATAAGCTTCTGGTGAATACGATACCCGAAATGCAACGATTAAACCTCTCATCTGTCATTCTGTTGTTGAAAGCTTTAGGAATAGACAATGTGCTACGCTTTAATTATTTATCAGTAATTTTTTTTTAACAACTTCTCAGTTTTGATATTTTCAATTCCAATATTCAACTTATTACTATTATGGAAATTTTCAGCGACCACCTTCATTTACAATGGTTGAAGGTCTTCAGTCGTTATATTATCTTGGGGCGCTTTCGAAAGATGGTTTGTTAACCAATCCGTTGGGAGTTCAAATGACAGAATTTCCCTTGCCTCCTCAACACTCCAAAACTCTTCTGTGTTCGGGTACGCTCATTTTCGGATTGATCGTTTTTTTTTTTTGTTTCACTTAGCATTGTATCACTTTTTCTCTTTTTTGTTCTTTTCGTTTCTGTTAATGTTTTATCGATAGGAAATAATGACAATTTTATTTTAGATTTTCTGTTGTCATTCTTTTTTGTTTTTCTTTTTCTGTTGTCAAAAAACTTCTTCCACTTTTGAGTGGACTTGTGTATAAAGTGGGACCTTGATGATGAAAGTTCCCACTTTTGATATCCAAAAGATGAAATATAAATTTTGTTGCATAATATTGAATGGTAATTGCATTTGCTGGGTTCAATGTGAAACAAAGATATTATACTTTCAGGTGAACTTGGTTGCAGTGAAGAGATTGCAACGATTATAGCGATGCTTCAGATACAGGATGTTTTTGTAATGCCATCGAAATCTCGTCATCAAGCGGTAAATCTCTTCAATTTCTTTTAAGCATAGTAAAAAATTTGATAAAATCATATTTTTTTCTTCTTTTAGGAAATAATGAAAAGGAATTTTTCGGTTAAAGAAGGCGACCATTTCACTCTTTTGAACGTTTTCGCAAATTTCATCGAGGTATATTTCACTGCTTCATTATCTTGGAAGCAAATCTCGAGCATGTTGTCTCATAATTTTTAATGAATTTTTTCCAAGATAAGAGCCAAAAATCGAGTATAGATTCATTTTCTTCATTTTGAGAATGGAAAATCAAAAAAATGGTGCACTAATCGTTTTCTAAATTACCGTGGTTTGTGTCGTGCTGTAGCAATTCGTGACCAGCTGTTGGGTCTTTTGAGGCGCCATAATATACGAATTAAATCATGTAAAGAAAATGGTATGTCATATTTCTGTTCATGTTTTAGCATTCCATTTGCTACTGAAAAGGAGATAATTCTTTCAAATAGGAAAGATAAGACATGATTATTTTAGGAGAATCAAAGTCAATACTTCATTGTCTGGTAAAAGGATTCTTCTCACAAGCTGCTTACTATCATTACTCGGGTGATTATGTTACTGTCAGGAATCAACATCACTTCAAAATTTATAAAGGATCGGCCATTATGTACCAAAGGGAATTCCCAAAATGGTTTGTAAAAAAATATCAATTTTGTTAAGAATATAAATTAGTTGTATTATTAACAATATGCGAGTCTATTAAAACTGAAATTTAGGGTAATATTTACGGAAGTGCTACAAGATTCGATCCGTGACATCAGCGTAATTGAACCAGAATGGTTGTATCAGCTAGTTCCTGAATATTACGAATTTGGGACGGTACGAAGTTTTGACTAGATAATTTTGGATAATTATTTTTGCAGTTATTAACTACTAAAATTACGTTTCATTGGGTCATACTTACTGAACCACTGTTACTGAATTGTGTCGCTCCATTCAGGTTTATCCCTCAATAATCCCTTTTCCAGTCGTAATTCTGCTCTTACCATATTTTCAGGATGGTGAAATAGCAAGGAGAAGAATGGAATTAAAAAATATTTCATAATCAGTAGCTTATATTTATGTGCCTATGGAAAAGTTTAATAAAATTTTTCAAAATGTGATTTTGTGACTAGTGATCAGTTTTACATCCAGCAGAACATATTGCAAAATCGGGATAACTTCTAAAAGTTATAACCATCTCGAATCGATGTGCTCATTAAGTGCTCTTTAGAAATTTGATGAACTTTCGTTTGAAATAAGTGACGAATACTAAACTAGGGATGTGTGGTTCGCAGTCTTGAAGTCATATAGCAATGTTCTCAATGAAGAGCAGATACATAGTTATCTGCAAATTTCATATGAAAAGCAATGGCTTACGACAGCTGAATTCTTCGCTTTCCTACTCGCAAATCAAGCCCTTTTCATCGCTTGTTCAGAAGAGGCCTCTGAAATTTAACATCGGTAAGTTTGCCAAGACTATTTTGAGAAATTGCGTATGTCAGGAATTTTGATAACTGTGTTAGTATTTGTAGATGGCCCTGGTTTGGATTATTTTATCAATAAAGCAAATAGTGAACGTTTGAGCAAAGTGATGCCGAAGATAGAAGAGATAAATGAATCTTCGAGTGCGATAGTTTCATATGGCGATGGGTTGAAAGGTATTCTCTAACTTATGACAATTCCCATAATATTGAAGTATCTTTGCTCTCAAAATGAAATGATATGTGTCGTAAAATTAATTTCATTTTAGTAAAATTCATAACATATGGTTGTCAAATGAACGTAAATGATGTAGAATTGGTGCGTTCATTGTTGTTATCAACAGGTTATGTGGAAACAGATGACGTCAAAAATGTTAGTTTACGTTCCATTTGCTTATTTTGCGTATATTTATCTAAAAATCATATTTTCGATGTATGTTATTTTATTTAGGCTGATATCGTATTATTAATGACATGTTCGATACGTGAAGGCGCTGAAAACAAAGTGTGGGATGAGCTGAAAGTATTGAGAAAAATAGGCCGCAAAAATGGTATTGTTGGAGTTTTAGGTACTTTTATGTAGTTGATTTTTTCAAACATTTTTTTATAAAAAATGTAACTGTTTTATTTAGAGAGCTGTTAATTTATAACTATTGCAACCTATTACTGCAATACTATGATAGAGCTGACAACGAAATAATCCTAGTGCTATTGCCGTGTTACTATAATAATCTCCGTACCTACTGAACATGTCTTTCCTGTTAGAGTTAAGCTACCATAAAGAGGCATGATAAGGATATTCATTTTTTATGACTTATTTAATCCATTAGTCTTCTATCTTGATTTCTCCGACAGTAATCTTTTATATATTGCAAGTATATGTTAGATATGTAAGGCAGCAATAGCTCATATTTCTCACCTTAAGGTTGCATGGCAGAACGAGTAAGGCATAATTTATTGACATGCACTGAAAATGTTGATGTGGTAGCTGGACCCGATTCATACCGCGATTTGCCGAGGCTGTTAGCGATTGCACGCTGTGGAAGTATGGCAATAAATGTACAACTGTCATTAGAAGAAACCTATGCTGACATTGTCCCGGTTCGAAAGGACAAATTTTCTAAAACAGCCTTTGTGTTCGTTTTGTGTATATATAATATATTGTTTTCGATCTTATTCAGAGTTATGTGTGATACATAGAATTATTAGATATCTAATGTAATGCTATTCTCGTTGCTTTTTAAAGCTATAGAAGTAAACTGCTTACTGTTTATTTGTCGCTTATTTGCTTCATTATAGGTCAATAATGCGTGGTTGTGATAATATGTGTTCGTACTGTGTTGTGCCATATACGAGAGGACGAGAGAGGAGCCGTCCGATTAATTCTATACTTGATGAAATCAGGAGCTTATCTGATGAGGTAACTTTTATATGCTGGAATCAGTTGAAATTCTTTCATCTGATTATGTGCAATTAATCATGTTAGGTCAGGTGATACCACTTTCATTTTGTAGGGAGTGAAGCAGGTGACGCTACTTGGACAAAATGTTAATAGCTATCGAGATCTATCGGAAATATCATTTCCTTCCGCGTGTTTAACAGAACCTGGTATGGCTCCTGGATTCCGCACCAAATATAAACCGAAGAAAGGCGGATATACTTTCCTTACGCTTCTGGATAAAGTATCACAAATTGACCCGGAAATGAGGATACGTTTCACTTCCCCACATCCAAAAGATTTTCCTTTTGAGGTATTTTTCTTCAAAATGTTTTGCTGATTATCCATAAGTAGACACTGTCAGTGGAAAATAAGATGAACTTTGAGTTTTTATTTCGTTTAAAGTTTCAATATTTTCAAATATAATATTTGATTTCATATTTAATTTGAGATTTTATAGGTACTAAATTTGATAAAAGAACGTTCAAATATTTGCAAACAAATCCATTTGCCGGCACAAAGTGGTAGCAATACTATATTGGAAGCTATGGATCGTGGTTACAGTAGAGAAAGCTATTTAGACCTAGTCGATCGTATTAAAACTATCTTACCAAGTAATGGCGTTAGCAGAAGTTAAATTAACCCTATTTTTCAGTAGTTCGAAATCTATATATATATAATTTAATTTTAATATTTAGATGTGTCGCTCACTAGTGATTTTATCGCTGGATTCTGCGGCGAAACTGAGGAATTCCATCAGGAATCTGTGGATTTGATCAAACATGTCGTTTATTCTTTTTGCTATGTTTTTCCATATAGCCAAAGGGAGGTAAGTGATCTTTTCAAAATTATTGTAAATTGTTTCTGATCAGAATATAGAACAAATATTTTTTATGAATAGTTCCCAATTCAATATAGAACAAATATGGAATGAAAACTCTCAGTGAAGTTGCAGAAAACCAAAGCATATCGACATCTGAAGGATGATGTACCGAAGGAAGTGAAAAATAGACGCCATCAGGAGCTGGCAAGCGTTTTTAGAGAAACAGCATTAAAATACAACAAGAATCTCGTTGGAAGCAAACAATTGGTGCTTTTAGAAGAAGTATGCCTTATCTGTATCAGTTTTTCGTGCTCACTAAAAAACTGGCAGAATAGATTGATCCCAATTTAATCATTCAAAATAAGAACAGAATAATTTTATACGTTTCACGACTTAGATTATTGTTTTGATAAATGCCTTTTTTGCTTCATTCATGTGACAGAGTTCTGGAGATTTACCAAAAAAATTGAACTGATGAGCAACGAGAAAAAGAAGAATTATGATCAATTTTTCATTGTATTAGCGTGTGCTACAATTATTATTATCACCTAAACGCTTTTGTTTTTCTCTCAGATTTTGAAAGTGTTCTTGAAAAAGGTTTTGGGACCAACAATTCTTCATGATAATGATCCATTTTACAACCTACTTATCTACTAAAGCAGAAAACGTGGTTTGAAGATTCTTTATAAAATGTATATCAAAAATTTTGAGCATTTGTAGGAGAGCAAGCGTTCTTCGGAGCATTTGCGAGGTCAAATTGATGGTGGAATTAGTACAATTATTCATAAATACTACAATGATGGATCGAAAATGGTGGAGTTGAAACCTGGTGATTATGTTGCCGTTAAGGTTTGTAATTCAAATCAAGTTACTCTTATAAGTTAGTCATAAGCTTTATCTTCTTTTGAATTGCAAATGTTTTTTTTTCAGATAACATCTGCCAATTCTCAAACGCTCCAAGCTGTGGCACTTCATACGACAAAGCTGAAGAATTTCGAAGAATTGAGAAAAAAAGAGGTGACAACAACTGATGGACAAATAAAGCTCTAGAGAAATGAATGGCTCGTTTTGTGCAACATTCTTATACGAAGAAACATTGTTGCCAACTAGTGAAAAGAATAAAATGATATGTAAAATGCAATACATTATCGATTGTTTATTGGACAATACTTTCCCTTATTATTTTTCACATTTTATAGAATATGATAATATGAATATATGGCTGCTTTAATTTGTTCCATGCGTGATCCAGGTAATTATGACGTTAATGATTTTAGTTAATCCAATTAAGAATTTTAGTACAAAGGTATTCGGTAAGATTGATAAGTCCAAGACAAGCAATCTAAGGCAATTTTAATTTTCAGTATAAATTTAAATCATTTTTTATGTAGGAATAGAAACGTTTAAGGTTTCTTTCCACCAATTTTCTCTCTTAAATTGCTTTCGTAATATGTATCATTCATTAAACTATTTAATTTGGAGTTTAAAGAACTTCTTGAATTTTTTCTTTCAAATTTTCCTTCCCTTTTTTCATTGTCATTAGTAATCACTCAATTTGCTGCTTCTGTATTTAACGGTAATATATTGTGCTATATTGCAAAAGTTTAAAATTACTCCAACAGTAGGTGGAAGATCCTAATTTAGTTAAAGTAGTTCTTTAGTACGCTATATCTCATTTAATCTGGGAAATTCCTCCTTCTCTAATTAAACTAGGAATTGTTTCTTCTTCATTAGTTTCGGAAGAAAAGGTGTGAAACAAAAGCTGTCATCTTTTATAAATTATACTAATATGAATTGTTATCTTCAAAAATGAGTGATGTTGTTTTACATTCTTTTTACAAAATATATTACAGTTTATCACTGTAATATATTTTGATATAGGTTGAGTTTCTTGTTGATAATATCGATTTGAACGTAAAATAAAATTTATTAAAGAAATTAACACTATTGCCATTATTAAAACAATAGCTTCCCCGTCTCCGACAATCTGCAATATATATAACATGTCTCCTGGTTGATTAAAGACTCAGAGATGCGAATTGCATAGTGTCAGTAAAAATTTAACGCTTCACGTGACCGTGATTTCAATGATAGCATTAGGTAGACATCTATCGAAGGAAGTGGAGGGTGCTGGCGTCTTTTGGTTTAGGGGCCATTCGTTTTACCGGTTTACCGGTTCAGTTCGATAAATTTTGGTTCTTCAAGCATGGGATTCTCGTTGGACCTCTCATTGAAGCAGTGTTTCATCTCTTCTTTAGTTAACGTGTCGGGCATCGTTAGGATATTTGGGCCGAAGTGACGCTTGTCGATGTTTTTGAGATATTTGGTTATCTTTCCTTAATACGTCTCATATGCATCATAGTAAATGTCAGCTGCATATCAAGTCAATTGTACTGTTAGAAATATCAACATAAGAATCATATTCTCGAGGAGTGATGGATGTTGGTTCACCGGGATTTCTGTGCTTTGTTGATACTGTAAGCCTAAGATGTGGTACCGCTAATGTCCATATAAAGTTCGTGGTTGACTTTAATATATGTTAAGTGTTACGGCAGGAAAGTCTCTAACAGCTAAAATAATTTAATAGTTGAAGAATATTTTTAATATACGATTGACATGTTGTGCGGGGCTTATCGTTGGAGAAGAATATGCTGCAGCATTATATTTCTTTTTTGAGAACATTCTTTCATGATTTCAGAGGCTGGTTTTAGCGTCAAAAATTGAATTTGTGCACAACAACTAAAATCAAGATGGGTCATCAAAATCTATGGTTTTCTCATCCGCGCAAGTATGGCCCAGGTTCTCGTTCATGGTCAGTATCACTCAGTTTTTTGCCACATTCTAAGTCGTTCTGTATCTTTTCATGTTGAAAGTTATGTATTCATAATAGAAACCTTAGTTTATTAGGACCTAAACATCGTTGCATATCATGAAGTGAAACAACTACATTTTTAGCCGAGTTTGTTCGAATCATCATGGGTTAATCAGAAAATATGGACTTAATATGTGTCGACGATGTTTTAGAGAGTACGCTTCCGATATTGGATTCAGGAAGGTAAGGAGCTAAGAATCATGTCAATTTTTGTTGATTTATTTCCTTTGATGATGATAATAAATACATTTTTTAACCAGTATAATACACGAATGAGAAATTATTTCAGTTGAACTGATGAGCAACGAGAAAAAGAAGAAGTAATTATGATCAATTTTTCATTGTATTCTGGAGTATTTTGATTTTTTTGTAACTTTATATTTTCTTTGGAATAAAGTTGGAATATTATTATTATTGTCGCTTGCATTCATGGCACATAGCTGTCCGTACCTACCCGTTCCACAATATTCCGTTCACAGTTCATTCTTAATATTAGCTTCAAATGGATTCAAATCCTCTTTTTGCTTTTCGGGAATCGGAAGAACTGTGGGAAGAATCGTGCTTCATCTGATATGCACACTGAATACTTTAGTATTACCAATACTGTTGCAATAAGTGACATCATTGTGTCCTAGGTCGATATATTTTAGTGATAAGGATGGATAGCGATGATATTCCGGAAGTGTTGGTTGCCAGTCGACAAAATCAACTTATTTTTCTGACGGGGTTAGATATTGTCAATAATAGATCTCATGCTGCCGTCTTCTCGGCGTTTACCGTAAATCGAGAAGTGGATCGTCCACCAATTGGTTTTGTCATGCTAAATGGTTCTCAGACATTCTGTGAGTCGAAGATGCGCAAGCAAACGGTATGATTTAGATCAATATAAGAAGAATAAAGGAAATGAAAATAAGTTTGAAATAATGAGAGAATCGAAGAATAAGAGAAAATGGATGGTAGTGTTAGATAATGCTGTGGTAATATGAACTGTGATTATTTCAGGCGTCAAAATTTTCGTATGGATTTATTAGAGTGAATTGGTTTAAGAAATACGCCAGTGAATTACCATCCGTTATTGTACTCTTTGCTGATTTGAGTTGGGATCATCCATCTTGGAATGAAAAGGCCACAGAATGTGAATCAAAAATTTCCTCGCTTAGGTAATATTGAATTTAAATTTGCAAATAGAGTTTGAAAATTTTCATCGCTCAAGTTGTTAAAAATTCTCCCTATTTTTTTTATCTCAGATGTTTTTAACTTAATCTGTGATATAAGCTTAACTTGTCAACTTCATATAAAAATGAAAGTTGCAATCATCCTTAAAACAATGATCTGAAAAGAGGCAGACTTCATTTTTTGCTTGAAATTCAAGGCAATTGATTATATCTCATTCTATAAATGAAATATAGGACAAGCATTGGAAGTCATGCAACTCGTATTTGTATTGTGTTGCTACAGCAAACTCAGCCAGTGGACAATCCGTTAGCTATCGAAAGAACAACCAAACTGTGTCAGCTATGTCAGCTTCCAACGAAGCAATTGTTTGTTTTGCCTATAGGCGAACGAATGTTTTCATCGATTTTAAGGTTTTGCTTTGTTCAGTCGTTTTCTTTCTCTGCATCTCATTACATCTGTAAGTTTTAAGCTTGGGTTTAGTTTTCATTTTCTCTCTGAATGCAATTATTTGAAAGTATGGTTAGAATATTTGAATTTCGTTATAGAAAAATGCCTTTCAATTTATGATTGTTATAGAAAGTTTTCTGTCAAATTATATTATAGTCTTCTTTCTAGGCTCGAAGCCGCATTCCATGAACTAGCTCAAGCATTTTATCAACAGTGTTTAAAATCAGTTCGTGCGCGATCGATACCAAATAATTTTCCGAATCTTATAATTCGTCAACAGTTTAAACTAGCATTTCTTTCAGAATTACGACAAGACACGCACACAGCTCTCAGGTTATCATTTTTCTATTGGTTATTTCTGTTAATGAATGAATTTCATTCGATATTCACAATTCTGTTATAATGAAATGCCTCAAATCTATGTTGTGATTCACAATTAGTATTTTTCCATATTTCTGATTTTTAGGTAGACATATAAACGAGTCATTTAGTTCGATCAAGCTTTCTTCATTCTTCACTTTATAACTTGGATTTTTAGCTCATTAAACTTTGGTAGAATATCTGAACCAACTTTTTTTATATAAAATAATTGCCAGTACATTGTTCAATATTTTTATTTAAAATATCGACGCTTTGTCTATAAAATTTAGAATTATTTTTCAAAATTCATAGCAGAAAATTAAGTTTAGGTTTTGGAAATCTGTTAATCTGTTAACACTTATTTTATCATATTTTGCTAGTTCCCATTGCTACTCTATATGTTTGGAGCTTGTCCTTCATCTTTATTTCGGTAGAGAATATTAATGTGAGTGATGTTGCAGTTATGAAAAGATTTTTTTTTCCTTTAAAATTTGTTTTTAGGCATTATAAGTTAGCATATCAGCATTGTACCGAATGCGAAACCATTGATAGTGAAATATTTGAACTACGTGCTGTGGCTGGACTTCTGAATTACAAAGTAATTTTTGTTTTTTTGTGGTTATTCCAAGCTTTATATTCTTCATAGTTTATGATGAAATATTCAACAGTACCTGAATCTATTGCTTTTGGAACTTTTTTCGGAGAAACAACGAAAAGACTTTCTATTCTTCGAAAAATTCAAAAAAACATTTTAAATGATAAATTTTTATATCAATTCCAGATATGTCAATTATCATTTTTTCACAGCGCGGCTTTAGAAGCATTAGCACAACAACGGCGGCATAATAATGCATTTTTCTGCTTACCTCCAGGTTCTTATCCATCCCCAGCAATCGCATCAATTGAACATTTATTATGGAAAGGCAAACAGGTCTGCCTCTATATTTCTTGATTTTCGTAGTTACAGTAACTTTTATGTTCCAAATTTCTCTTATGCATCAAATTTATTTCAGTGTTCATTATTTGCAAATTTATTTGAACGAGCCGTCATGAGTGGTTTGGTTGCTGTGTCAACTCAACATCCTGGAATGTATCTTCAAGCAGCAGCTTACTATTATCGGCAGGCAAACGAAGCTATTTCCGCTTTAAATATCTCAACACAGTTAGCTGCTTCAGTTTACCCAAGTCCTGATCCTTTGGTACCAACTGCAGACATTTTTTATGGTCAAAGGCCATGGAGGGCAACTACGGAAAATGGCAGTCTGTCAGATCCGGAAACTGAAAAAAATGCCCTCATCGCACTTGAGGTTAATAGAATATAATTCTTCTAATAATTTAAGTTTGGCTGTAAATTATTTAGATTTAATTAATGCTTTTTCAATATTTTAATCATAACTCATGGTGAAAACATTTTAGTAACTTAGTAATTTAAATGAAAAAATATTATTTGCAGTTACGATGTTCTCCAAATCATGATCGATGCATTGCCTTACTCTCATCTGCAATGTCACAATTCAAGAAATACAAGTGTTTGCGAATGCAACGTTATATGATGTTTTTGTTGTCTGATGAATATTTCATAACGGGTCAATATGTCAAAGCTTTGCAGGTAGTCTTCATAATGTTTACCTGCTTATATTTTCCAAAATTTTGACTTCTTCTAATTTTAGTTTGCATCACACTTAATTTGGGAATGTCGCCGGGAAGGTTTCATACAACCAATTACAATGCTTCTTCTGCGTGCTCTTATATGCGCATTTCGAGTGGCAGATGTGAAGGAATTTATGATGCTTAGTATGCAAATACTTAACTTACGCACGTTTCCGACATTTGCTTCTATTGCGGAACAAATTATGGCAAATATTGGGCTAATTCGTCAATGCTTTCCACCTCATATACCTATTACACATGCTAATATGTCTTCGATTGAGGTTTGCTACTTTTCTTATTTCATTAAACTATTAATTTATCAGATTTATTCAAATGAATGATGTAATTTGACTTTTTGACAAACATTTAATTTTAGTTTTGCTTCTACTTATGAAGTTTCTGTCTTTCGTCCTCACCACGACTATCATTGTCTTTTGTATCATAAAATATTGCATTTTTTCAACACTTCTTTTATGATTTGTAATAAAAACGAAAATTACAGTAAAAATAATAAGTGAATTCAGATTAGTTGAGGTAATTGCAATGTTTTAAAATATTTTAACCAGCTTTGAAGACAGAAGCATGTCAACATCTTTGGAAGACAGCATTTGCCCAGCGTGTATTTTTTTCAATAAGTGCACCTCGTGTCGATGCGTTTATTCGTGCTCGAGTTGCGTTTCTTAACAATACTACAGAAACCGTTTATGCCGACTCATTAATTATTCTTATGGTAGTTTTTCCTGATTTAATGTATAATTTTTTGGTTTTGAAGGATTTATCATACATATTTGTGCTTTTGTCAGTATTTTTAGTTGGTACTTAAACTTTCTGGTAGGGCGAAGAGTAATTTTTTTAAGGCGTACATTATAAAATAGTTTTCAAAATCCTTTATGTCATGCGTTAAGTTTTGACGGGAAAATATATAATAATGAAGGGTCAGATGGTATTGGATATAAATAATATCTACACGTCACTGCTTAAACATTTCTAAATCATAACGAACTGTCATTTAGGTTGCTCTTTCATCGTACTGTACTGAAACGATATATTTCGAAAAAATGAAAATTACTGTCAGTGATGACAGTAAGGAAGCTGGACAGTCGCCACTACATGAATTTATGGAGGAAAATGTTGAAGTTAGTCCAAAAAAGGAAACTGTTAAAATGTACAAGATGTCATTATCTCATTCACGTTGTGCGACTACCAGCCAACTTATGGTATTAATCCTTTCGAGTATTTCTGTCTAAATGTATTCATTTCTGTTCTTACTTATTTTTCTAGAAGTTAAAAGGATTTCAACTTAAAATTACATATGATATACAGTTCCAGTTTATATATATATATTGGTAAATAGAATATTCCAATTTATTATATATATATATATTGGCACATAGAGTACGAATTTTTCATTTCAAGGTAAATGGATTAAGCTTAGAAATGGGTTCCGTTCATTCATCTGTTTATGGAACATTAGACTGGGATGCCCAGTCGTTGTCGTATGGTACTTACGATAATTCCTACATGAATTCCATACTGGATGCATGTATCGGTCAGACAACACTTAAGTAAATTTGATATTTTCCTTCAAAATTTTTTTCTTTCATTAATTTTACATTTTTTATTTGTTTTCAATACTAACTAATTTTATTCCGATATTGTTTTCAAATTCTTTTTTCTTAGAATTGAACCACGTGAAGCTCATTTTCGCCTTGAAGGAAACAACGAAAGTGAAGCATTGCTTGGTGAAATTGCTACAATACCATTATCATTTATATGCGAGGAAAGCAGTCCGATAGAAAGCATTAGGTATTTTTATCGTCATTCCTAATAAAATTTTCTAATCAATTAAAATAATTGGAAAGTTCAATTACAGACTGGACTGGTCATTGGATGCGAAGGAGGAGGTGGTTGAAAGTATGGTTTTCGTCAACGAAGAAAATCAGTTCGTTTCAAGTGGTACAAAGGTCTTGGAATATAGAAACACTCAAATCCCACCATTTAAGGTTAAAACTTCGTTTCGTTTATAATTTATATCTACTACTCATTTCGCAGTTCGTTGAGCGTTATAAATATATCTATGTTGAATTGTGTGTGATCAATTCGATGCATCGGAAGATCACTCGAAGATCAATAAACCTGTTGTGTTTTGGTTTAATTTAGATTTAAATATTTATCGTTCATAAGGAATAAATGAACAGATTTGCAGGTTGAGCTAAATATAAGATACTGCAGTCGGACTATTTGCTCGACAAACATGTCGGTAGTGGTATGTTTTTAAATTTTTCACTGAACTAAATTATTTACAAAAGTAATCTTTTATAAACAGCCTTTATAATGGTTTTTTTACAGGTTTCTATACAGCTTGACGACATAACAGTTCAAAAGCGCTTTTTAGTATCGTTGCGGTCACGACTTCCATTCGATATCAACAGTAAGATATTGACTATAAATGTTAGTATTTTTTTCTTTGGTGTAACTTCAATGTTTGAATGGATTCAAATTTAACGTGAATTGTTTATTTAAGTTTGTTCTTGTAGTATACTCCTTTTTGCAGAATGATATTATTGAAAATCCACTTGCGGAAACCAATTTCTTTATTAAAACAGATATAACAGCAGTCGCCCATGTAATTATTTCGGATATATCATGGAAACCGGCAAGTTAATACATATGTCCGATTAATAAGTATTCTATTATATTAATCAAATGCAGAATTTAAAGCAACTCAAGATGATCTATTACACTTTATTATAATTATTAAGTAATAAATCCTTGAGAAGGAAGTTAGGATGCCGTAAAATAGGACGCTCCATTTGCCACACTAAATCGGTAGTAAAGGAATAATATCGTTGACAGTGATAATTAATGAAATTTTGAAATTAGATAATTAAACTTATGAAAAAAAAACATGAAGTCAATGCTTTATTGTTATCAATATACATGTTTTTATTGCAACTAATATCGCACTGTAACTAATACTTAACCATATGAACTGATAGTAATGTTGACAATGTGATAAGTGGTAAGATTGAAAGTAGATATTATTTTGAAACTTATATTATGTTGACGCAGTTCATCATGTACATTATTTTTAGGGTACTGAAGTGGAAGTTGATAAAAGCGATCATATTTTGTTAAAAGGTAAGAGGTAAACTTATGTTTCAGTTACAAGATATTTCCAGACTAATTCAGATATTTTAGACGAAATTTGCTGCCTTGAGAACGATATAATAACTGTTTGTTCACCTGCGCGATTTTCGGTAAAAACAGAAAAGCGATGTGATTTAGGTGAAATATATATACGTTGGAAAAGGTTAAATTTAAACTTGTTAAAATTATTTAATTTACGCACTACTATAAAGAATTTTATTAAGTTAACAATGTAAGATTTACTTTTGAGATTCTGCTGTTTGTTTCTAACTTAACTATTACTCATGTTGCAGGAATAATTCATTGGAAAGATGGGTTCTGTCTCAATTTAACATTGGATCTGTTCTTGTAAAAAATTCGCCGTTGTCAATTGAAGCGCAACCTCGAATTTCTTATCTCATCGTACGAACTGCAGTTCCAGTTATTTTCACAATTCGCAATCTGTATAACAAAATGATCGATCTGCAGATGACTTTAGAACCGGCAGATATGTTCGTATTCGCGGGCAACAAAAAGGTTCCATTTGTCTGATTACTGTCTTCACGTATTTCAGCAATTTCATCATTTTTGTTGTAATCTCGCAAAATTTTCAATGATGTGTTGGGATCAACACAGCTGACTCAATTATTTGACAATTGCTGATAAGTATAACTAGTTCGAATTGTGTATTAATAACGAACAGACCAGCTAAGTTCGGTATATGAAAGATGTGCTGTAGGATTTATTTCATTTCGTCATATGTTCTAGAAAAACTTATAGGAATGTTGTCCTGTACTTTGCTACTTTCCTTCTCATCACATGGCTTAATCTATTTATTATTAAGACTTTTTTATCATGATTAGTTTGTTTAAATTTCCTAAATGATCAGCGTTTATTCAGACTAAGTTTCAGTTCATCCTTAATTTAATATTATTCATGATATGAAATGAAATATTTCAGCTTTTTTATTTCTCTCTTTACCTGGATCTTTCATCAGATCTCATTTAATTAAATTATTTTCCAGCTTAGAATTTTATTGGCTTTTCAATACAGTTTCATTCCAAAATAGATTTTTGTCCCTAGAAACGGTTATGATGTATGTTTATGATCTGAATCATAAATGTGAAAAAAAAAAACAGTTATTCAAGATCTATTTTCAGTGTTCTATGCTAGTAGCGTAAACGGCGATCAGTAGCATTTTTTTTTGTTGTTAATCATAAAATGAACGTAAAATTTCGAAGTCTTTATACGTTACTTTCATATAATTTCATTACCTTTTGAAATTATCGTAATTTATTTCATTAACAGTTCTCTTCATCAAGTCTTACTTTTAGCATACATATATTCCTACAAATTGTCAGGAAGCTGTGCTTAATTACTGTGACTACATATTGTGAAGACGCATGTAAAACTTGCGTTTAACTTTATTTAGTTAAATTTTGTTAACTGGAATGGAAGAGGTATTGTACCTTAAAAAGTGAAGCAGATTGCATCATAACGTCCTATTTCTATTCATCTTGAAACTTGATTTTTGATTTATTTAGTTTTCTTCAAATTTAATGTTCTACCGGTGTGATATGGATATTCTAAAATATACTACCATTGCTAGACATATCCATTTTGATTATAATCAAATGGAATGTTTGGGGGAAATATATTTTGAGAAGAGAACGTTAACCTTTTTCCCAATATTTTTTTACAATTCCAAATGTTTTCATTAGTTTTGGTGAAAGATACATCCGAACTTTGGAGTTTGATTTCCTGAATTTATTGTATTATGATCATTTATATTTAAAATAAGTAATAATTTGGAATCACTGAAATTTGGAAAATTTTTTTGAGCCTTGGAATGGTTGTTGTCGATTAAGTAAGATCAGACAGTAAAAAAGACAGTACTTTTATAACCTAAAGATTTATGCTTTCTTTTCCATAATTAAACGTCATATTATCACATGCAAAACCTACTATCTATTCGAATTCTTCATATTTCATTTTTTTGGCATAGACGTCAAGTCAGAATAGCTGAATAAAAATTACTGCTTTGCATTTTTGATAGATTAATAGTTTTTGTTTCTATTTAAAGCTAACTGTTTTGTTCTCGTCCTTTAACTCACACATCCCTTCATTCTTTTGCTGAAAAGTAGTGATCTTTAATCTGTAGAAAGAAGCTTATCTTAAAACTGGTCAATGTTGTTTTTTCCTGATTGCGTATTTTAACGAATAATTTTTAAATGGAGACTGAATTTTGAGTTATTGGTTGAATTACTGCTTTGGTAAAAAAATGTCCCATATCAGCAGTCAATTTTTGAAAGATTTTGCTAAAACTATATGTTAAAAAAGTGAGCAAATTGATGTCCTATCAAACTGACTAATTTTTTCGATCAATCAACAATAAAATGTTGCAGTAAGCAGGACGAAGGAAAGAAGATGAAAGAACGTTTTTCCACTATTCAAAATATGTTGGCATCAATTCAGCCATGAATAAAAAAAATGAAAAGACAGCAATAATTTCATGAAAAGACATCAAATGAAATGTTTATTGATGCATTTTATATGTGTCATTGTCTTCAATAGCATTCCATTCGGTCATCTATATCTCTTTTCAATACTTTTGAAATAAAAATAGTTGCTAAAAATATTAATATTAGTTTACTCGAATTCCCTTAACAAAAATGAACCATTCTTTTTGGCTAAAAGTTAACTCTTTTTTCTTTCTCGTTTGGTTTTTAAATTTTTATTACAGCATCGCCAACTCCGTTAGTAAGCAATTCTCATAGAAGAATGATTGATGTTTGAAAAATGTAGTGATTCTTGAAGGATAACCAAATTGAAATGAATATCATTATCATCATCACTACCATTTTATTATCAATATTGATAACATTAAAATGAAAGAGCAAGAAAAAAACGAGCAAAGATTGTAAAGAAGAAATATTAGTATTGTAATCATACTGCATAGTTATAATTTCCCATTTATTTTCTATTCCTTAACATGGTGCTATCTGAGTTTCATTTTGCGTCATTTCCAGACTAATCCTATATGCAATTAATCACTGAAGTTAAAAATGCAGTCTTCTGACATTGCTTTTTCACGATAACATCAATCAGGAATTAAGTTGCTTAGATGGGATCACCTTAAGCAAAGTTTTCTATCTGTAATGGAAAGATAAAATAATGCGCTTCGTCAATTACTATGTTCTTCTTCGAACCATTCTTTTGCATTAATCGTTTTGGAAATAATTGATTATTTGCATTTGGTGCTGTCTTTTCAAATAAAACTTTTGCAGCTAGGGACTGTTATCATTCATTGATCATTGATAGATAGCGAGAGATGATTTGAAAGTTAATGCTAAAATAAATAACAGAAGTGTTAACAGGATATCAGAAATAGTAGGATTCGGAGAGTGATAGCAGAATGATAAAGAAAAGGACAACAGATTGATATAACATTTATTCTCCAAAGATGGATTTCAACATTTCTACAATTGTCAAATTCATATTCAAATTTTAGAACTTTTTATAGTGATGTAGATGAATAGATAGGTATCTAGACGATCACGGTTATTTTAGGAATATAGTTACGGTAATACTTCAATCTTGTTGTGTTCTAATTTGAGTTTAGATCTTTAAATAGTTTCATATTTGCTTTTTATAGTAGCTACAGAGATATTCTATAATGTATATATTGCACTGACTTCATTAGTTTTACACATCTGGTATGCAATGATAACCGTACTTCAACCGGATGACTGGATGACGTCATTGGTCTTTTCCAAATTCAAGTAGCTAACATTTAATAGAATGATTAGGATTAAAATTTGGAAGAATTAACTCAACGTACAATATATACACATTAATATTTAGTAATGTAAGTGAAACATCTGGTTCACATAACAGTATTTCTTTCTTGATCTTTGCAATTTCCTATCCCAGATATTCTACATACTGCCGCATACTGTATGAAAATACAGTATGCAGCAGTATGTAGAATACTCATTCGGTGAAAATCATATTTTTGCTTGCTGAAGTATAATTTACTGTTATATAATATATTTCATATATTGGGATGTATTTGAGAAATAATTTTTCTCCTTTTTTTAGATCGATATCCGTTTATTACCGTCGGAAATATATGAATATAAAGTATCAGTGATGGCTCTTTGTGCTGGTCGTTTACCGTTCCCGAAGCTCACGATTCGTAGTTCGATGTTCAGTTCAGCAACATTGGACGAAATTACTTCGCTTTCAATTCCGGATGCTATATTTATATTAGTCAGTTCGTTTGTTTCTTTTTTCTTGAATAATTTCAAGAAATTTGTGATAATCAATGTTTGAACATATCCTATTTTGGGATTACTAAAATTTTATGAAAGAATTTACTTTTCCTTTTCAAAGCTGTTATATATTTTTTTGAAAAAATTATCTAAAAAATATTTCTTCTTATTTTTGTTGCAAAAAAGCGTTGCGATTATCAAAATAACGTCCAATTATAAAACGAGTGAAAAGTGAATGGATGAATGAATTGGTGATGATATTTGCATAGCTGAATGGTTGTAATGAATGAGAACGCTGACGTTTTTCAGCCCTTAGCAAAGACGTGAAATGTGACAGAAACTTCGAAGCTTTACATTTGTTGATTTTGGTCCGCATGTTTCTTCTGCCGATGATGTCGCATAATGATGATGAGGTAATGGTGATATATCTTTGGTTTTCTTACTGGGTTTTTTGATTTTAGTATACTTAGATATCTAGTGGTAATAGTGCATTCTTTGTGTTTCTTGTAAAAAATATTCAAATCATGAAGTTTCATAGGATAAGTTGATGAAGGGATGTACATGCTTTTTTTAACAGTACTCTTTAGTCTTACAGTAAATAAATATATTGACAAACTTTCTTTCCATTTGATTCTTGTCTATCTTTTTTCGTTGGTACATTGATTTCAAAACTCGAAAATCCGACCGTTGTACAGTTAACTGTAATGAGCTGGAATTCCCGATTGTTAGTATCATTGACTCAATAAACTTATCTAGTAACAACCGGTTTTCCAGCTATATGGAAACTTTAGTTATAGTGAATTATAATCATTGTATGTTTTGAAAGATGGCTTACATATCTCAATTGTCATTATCATTATTATTATTATTATTGTTGTTGTTAATAGCATTCCTTGTATTTACTGTCATTTTCAACCTTATTGAATTTTTAGGTAATTATCAATGAATTAGTTAAATTAAATGTGTGATATCATGGATAATATTCAGTAGCCTACTGTTAATTTAATAAATTATTGAAAGAGTGAAGTGAGAACCAAACGTGGAGCACAGTCGGATTGAAAAGGCGGAGTTGCCGAACTGACCGAACAACATCGAAGGAAGAAGGAAGGCAGAGGGAGTAAGAGCAACACCCTTTGAGCCACGCCACCACCAACACCCCCACCAGCATCACCAGTATCACCACCACCACCACCACCACCACCACCACCACCACCATCACCACCACCACCACCACCACCAGTATCAGCATCGCCACCATCAGCACTATCATTATCTTCAACAAATCATTTACACATATAGTAGGCAATCCATTGGTAGGGTTTCGGTGCTGGTGGTTCGGCCGAATACCTGATAATAATACATACTACAATTGACGGGTGTGAAGCCGTTCAAGCATTCTGCTATTTAACGGGAGGGGCAGTTTGAAAAAAAAAAAATGACATTGCTTGCTGCATCGATGATACATTCGATATTCCTAGCACTGAGCTTGCTCTGTAGTCCATCAATATATGGAACTATCGCTTGGCATCATCATAGCAATCATAGTTGTCATGGATGTGCAGAAGCGCGTGATGAATTGGCTAAAATACGATTGGAAATAATTAAACGTGAAATATTGGAAAAGCTTGGTTTGGATGCACCACCACAAGTACGACCACAAGATGGTTTTCCAACAATACCACAGGTTGCTAAATATTTGAAATATCAATTACGATATGATCCAGCAATAACACCAATGCATACATCATTTTTGGCTGATGAATTAATGATACCGGAGCGTAAAGCGGAACGAACGATTGTACTAGCCGAACGTACATCATCAGCACGTTTCAATTTGAATTCAAATCAAGTTCTTGCACATTTTAAGTTTTCTGATGAGTTAATGTCAAAATTGCTACTATCTGCTGTACTCAATATATATCTTCGAAAACCAGCTAAACTTCATCCTGATTCACGTATTGCTGCAGTTCAAGTACTGGTCAAGGAAGCCGTCAAGAATAGCTCGGTATTATACTTTTTTTTTTTCTCTATCTTATCTCTCTCTTTTTATTTTTCTCTTGAAAAAGCGAAAAATGTCCGCTTATTTTGCAATAACACTTCCATTTGCTTTTCCTTTCCTTTCCTACCATTTTCCAATTTAGCAATTTTTTTTTTCACCTTAATCACCTTTAGCACTTTTAGTTGTTGATAACAGGTGTATTGCTTTTTTTTTTGTTCACATATGCACTTATTCACGTTAAAGTTTAATTTATTACATACAGTCAATAAATGAAATGAATTGATTTATGATTTATAATATATCTGTTTGATGATATATTATTTAAAGATTTCAGGTTAAACAGGATGATGATACATGTATCCTGCAAAAATTCGTTTAATTTATACATTCCCCTTCTTCTTCTTCTTCTTCTTCTTTTTAATTTCTTTCACTTCGGGTCATTCATTTCATCTTATTTTCTGAACTTTTCATGAACCTTTTCTTTGTTTCATATATTTCACATAATTTATCTCCTGATCACGTGCCATTCTTTTTCTTTATTATCTTTATTTATTTTCGGTTTTTGCTTCACTTCTAATATTAACTTGCTAGTTCGTGCGTTACAACACGTACGTGAATGATCACGTACCATTTCCCACGTACATGAACAATTGGAAGATGTGGAAAAATTGTAATAATTTTTTGCAACATATTTTCATTCACAAATCATTACAATCACAAATCAATATAATATTCACAAATCAAATTTTCTTTTTTAATTCAAAAATGAATTCAACAATGTTTCTTTTTTTTTTCTATTGCGACCATTTCTGTTTTTCGAGAATACAATGAGAATGAGATTGATAATTTCTAAAAGACGAATATTATATTTTTATTTATATGAATTAAAAAAAATTTTTTTTTTTTTGTTTCGCCATATCATTTTAACTTTCCTGTTTCCGTTTTCTAACAGTAGAAGAATGCACTGCCACATTTATTCGCATTAATCTGAAATGAAATGAAATGAGATAAGGAAAAAAAAAGAAAACTTAGCTATCTGCAAATGTTAACTTTAAAAAAAAAGAAAGCATCGAATACATAATAATATTTCTCGAGAAATATTTATTTGTGTAATAATGAAATTTAATGTGTAATAATGAAATACCGTATCTTGTTGTTGTTATTGTTATTGTTGTTGTTTATTCTATATTTTAAGAAACTCTAAAATTAGTTTTTCCGGTAGAACAAGTCATATAATTTTGGGGTCCTGATTTGGTATATTTTGCTTTCGAGAAATATTTCTTCTAATTTGATAGTAGCAAGTTTGCAAAACGGGTTTTGTTCATCATGACCGTAACAACATCGTTGTTGTCATCATTATCATCTAGGTATATATTATTATTATACATATATTGATAATGATAATGATAGGAAGAATAAGAGTAAAAGAAAAAGTGTATGAGAGAGAACCGATATTATGTTAGATATGGATCAAGGCCAAAAAGCCGAGAAATCTTTGTACTTCACCTCCGTTAGTTAAATCGAGGTCACGTAGTTGTTGTATAGATTGAGGCGTAAGTAGAGATTTATTAACCTCAAGGTTATTCTTCTTCCATCTCCTTTTTTTTTTTGAAAGAGTCAAAAAAATAGCAATAGTCTTCAATGGGACGGATAACCTGTCTTTCATTGTAAATACTTTTTCATTGGACAATAAGTTAAAGTAATCTGTTCTAAAAAGAGAGAGAGAGAGAGAGAGGAAAAGAGGAAGAAAGAAAGGAAAAAGGAGAGAAAGTTAACTGACTGACGTATTGGTTTTCCAATTTAGAGTCTGTATGGTAATATTTGATGAACTTACCGGTTCTTTGTACATTTGTACGGAAAAGTCAACAGATGTAAACTTATAGATAAAACCCATATTGATGACACTTATGGTTTTACTTTCAGAAACTGATATTAGTAAGAAAATATAAAAGAAATCAAAAAAAAAAGTTGGAAAGGTTGCTTAAAGAATGGAATTTATATATTGAGAAGCTTTTCAAACATTTCATGATCAATATGAAATAAATCAATTAAAAAAAAATACTTTTATTTATTTCATGATCAAAATTAGAAAGAAATAAATTATAGAAATGCTTTTATGATATATCAGGTTAATTTTCAAAAAATACAAGCAATGCTATTTTTCTTTATCTTTCCTTTTTGATCAATTTGATATTTTGTTAATTCTTATTGGATAGCTTTATAATCATGATAAACTATCACTACTGCTAAAGATTAATAATTTCATCTAAGAAAGAAAGAAAAAAAAACTTTGTCATGAAAAATTTTTGGATGATCAGAAAATGAAAGGAACATAAATGATCATGGAACAATGATTTAAAAATTTTTTAAAACCTGATATATCAAAAAAAAAAAGTATGCAAATGAATGAATTGTGTGTCTCATCTCACCTTATACGCTTCATGCTGATTTTAAAGTTGCAAAAAAAACAAAAAATGAAAAAAAAAATCGGAAAGCAATTTCTGTTTAACCTGGTACTCAA
This sequence comes from Cruorifilaria tuberocauda, assembly GCA_013365365.1. Classification (NCBI taxonomy): domain Eukaryota; kingdom Metazoa; phylum Nematoda; class Chromadorea; order Rhabditida; family Onchocercidae; genus Cruorifilaria; species Cruorifilaria tuberocauda. The sequence goes on from JABVXU010000057.1 coordinate 173,310, forward strand.
TACATCATTCATTATCAGTATTACACTATTACATACATTGTCACATTTGTTTTAAAAATCTTGCTTTTCTTTTGTGATGAAAAGGACAGATGTAATTGATGTTGATTTGCATCACATCTAATTTCATTTGTTACTTTGATTTGCATTCATTTCTCCATTAAACCCTCAGAACTTGATCAAACATCTCCAGAATTTTCGTTTTATCAACACAAAGCGATTCCGGATTGCTCCTTCTTTTTCTTTTCAGGATACAGTAACAGTAACAAATAGTTTTACAAATTGAGTAAAATTGAAAACAATCAAAGTAATTTCTAAAACTATAAACGATAATGTTTATAAAAATGATGCCAAAATGGCATTCTGAAACAGTAAAAAAGGCTATCATTGCTGAAAGGAAAATATCCGTTCAAAAATTCAGAAAATCGTTCAGAATTCATTCAGCAAATCGTTACCATATATCTGTACATTTATTTAATTAATTAATTAATTAATTTATTTATTTATTCATTTATATATATATACGTGTATATCTATTTATTTATTTATTTACTTTTTAGTTAATTAATTAATTAATTAATTACAGGTATCTTTTCTTCATTTACTTGTTATTTTTTATCTTAATTTTAAATTCTTTCTTTCTTTTTCAGCAACTTAATATTGCCTTTCGAGATGATTAATTTTGATGATGAAATTATATGCGAGAAAGAATTTATAACGTAACGTGACGTAATGCAACGTAACGTAAAGTAACATAAAGTAATTTAATGGAAAATTAAAAAGATGAAAATATATTAAAAATGAATTCATGCGTTTGATGTTATATAAATTTGATAAATTAACAAAAGAAATCGTTAGTCTCTTTCTTTCCAGTTTTTTCTTCGTTGAAGAGTGAAATAGCGACAAGGTGAGTTACGGCGAGCATTCCATAAAATGCTTTTCGAAACCATTCTTCTTATTTTATCAAATTTTATGATTGCTATAGAATCATCGAAAGTATCATATCATATCAGTAAAATTCCATTTACTCTTTATCAGTCAATTTTTTTTTTCAAAATCGAATAATTCAACTTATAATATTAAAAAAAAAATTTAAAGATAATATTGTTCAAAAAAAAAGAAAAATAATCTTCTAGAGAATTTATTTTTTTTTCTGAGATTAATCATTTTGGAGTTAAATATTTGCTTAACGTTCCTTTTTGTTTTAAAATTTACACAGTTTAGTCATGGCTGTTTCTGGTTTAAGGTTAATTTTTAAAATTTTACTTTCATCCTTTACCCAATCTTATTCGCAGTAATTCAATTTATTTCACAGTAATATGTAATTTTTGTAGTCATTCATGGAAATATTCTAAAATGACAGCAATTTGAAAGAATTCATCGAAAACAAGAATCGATCGATCAATGTGTCATCTTTGCAATTTTTAAGATTGTTTCAACTATTAATCATTCTTTAAAACTTTTTTTTTTACCTTTCGGAGACTAAAGTTATGTAGATTTATGATTTGTAGCTTCTGAATTTATTGCATTTGCATATGTATCATTGCACTAGCCATCATCATCCTCTTTACTAAATTACATTTTTGACCTCTTATATCATCATCCACTTTATTTTCAATCAATTTTCCGGATTTCATTGAAGAACACAAAAATTGCAAACTGTAAATTTGACAATTGAACCTCAGAACTGTTTCAGTGGAAGTTTCCTGTTTATTGCATTCACGATAACAGCGAAAATCATGCTTAATTAATTGTTTATACTTGCTTAATAGCTAGAAGCATGATTTCTCCTCCTCAACGTTCAGTTTATCATTTACTTACATTTTTTCATTTTGAAATAAATCATGAAATGAGATTCTTACGATGTTCGTTCACCACTTCTTATCCGCTACCACATGATCATTTCGTTTAAACGAAAGTTTTCCTTTCGTTTTCGATCATTCACCAAAGCTCCTCCGCTAGAATCAGATAAATCTATTAAACGCTTTACAAAATATGCTTACTACCATAAATACAACTGATATAATTACTTCACACAGTGCAAAAGCACCATTAATTATATAGCCTTTCTTATCTCTTCATTGAAAAACAGCTTTTTTTTCTTCTTTTTAATTTTTAAAAAAACTTTTTGAATTGAAACTGTTTTTGATTTGTTCATTTCTTTCATTTTTGATGATGAAGTGAGAAATGAATTTAGTGAAAGTTGAAATTTGACAAATTCTCATAGATCATGAATAAATTTAACTATAAATCATATTCAATAGTCAAATAACTAGTTATACTATGGTACTAATTTAAGATAATAGGTAAGAATCAATGAGATCACATTCCAAGGATTACAGATATTTTAATCCTAGTAGTGATAATATTACCTATTATCTGAAATACTCTTAATGAATTGCTTAATCGAATTGAATAATGTCATGATGATAAGGATGTGATGTTATTGTTGTTCATATTTTATTAAATTGAAAAAATTCAGATTGGTGCAGCTCTAGCAGAGCGAAAACGTCATATTGATCTAACTAAAGATGGTTATATACAAATTCCAATACGTATTGATGATGTGCAACGATGGTGGAGTGGTAATGATTTCATGGGCTTATATGTGGAAGCATTTTATAAAGGCGAAAATTTGGCTCTCTATCCACAGCATGATTCCAAAAATGTTCGTACTTCTTCTCGACTCTATCATCAAATAGGTATGTGATCATCCTTACTTTACTTCTACATCTATTACAGATGATGTATCTTGAATTAACAACTATCGAAGAGTGGGGTCGTCGTAAGCGTAGCTATCAGGAAGTGTGTACAAAAGAGATGAATGAACCATCTTGTTGCCTGTATAGCTTAGTTGTGGATTTTGAAGCTGCTGGTTGGGATTTTGTTATTGCTCCTAAATTATACGATGCGCATATGTGTAGCGGAGAATGTCGTCTTCATCATGTGAGGAGTTTATTGTTTGTTTGTTTTTTTACTATCACTTAGATTATCTATCTTTCAACGTACAATTTATAATATTAACTTTTTATTGAAATATTTAGATTTATGAAATTTGAAATGTTCATGAATTTCTTTAATTCAACTCAAATCTTTTCTAGGCTGGTCGTTCAGCTCATAGTAAAATCACTTCATCAACGAAAAAAAATGCCGTAAGTGGTTGTTGCCATCCAACAGAGTATGATCCGATAACGCTTGTCTATATGACTCAAGAAAAGGAGCTGAAGATCCGCGAAGTGCCAGGTATGATAGCCCGGCGATGTGCCTGTGCCTGATTTCAAGCAGCAACGAGACTGAGCGAACCCAAGGTGTCGGGAGCCACGTTACTGAAGAAGGGGACGATCATGGAATTATGGTCAACACGTACCATTCTACAACACCGAAACATCGTTACTGTAATTCCCCAAGCTAAATGCATCTGCTGCTGCTCCTGCTGAACATGCAGAATCCCACAAGCGCCAGGCTCTCCCTTGTACAAGTCAGCAAAATAGAATAAGGAAGGGGGACTGAAAGGTATGACCAAATTGAGGGATATTTGGCTGACATCTTGAACGCTCATTTTGAATTTGCTTGTTATTGTTAGGTATTTAATTGTCATCAACCATCACCACCATACTGCCGTTACCACACCAACTAGCGATCATTGATGCATGAATATGATTAATTATTCAATAAAAATGATTGCGAATCAATGTTTGTACCGCAGAAATACATATCTACATCTTCATGAATGACAAATCAGATTAGAAGTGGTGATGATTTCAATATGAAAATGAAAGTTGTCTCCTACACTGTGCATTTTATAAGACATACACTTCTTCACATACTAATTAAATTTCAATCCTTTTGCTTATAAATAACATCGTACTATTGATGGCAAAAACCATCATCATATGATTAATTATATATGCATCCATAAGCATATCAATGTATTTTTATCAAGCTGTATTTGCAGACAGAACTCACCTTTTCATTTTCAGTCATATTTGTTTCTCGTTACGGTTATTGGGATAAACTTGAACAAATATGACTGATTATCCCAATTATAAACTAAGAAATGTGTTATACAATCAAGACAACAAAATAACAAAATACTTTAACGGAAAGTACATAACAAATTTGGAAAAATGTAATATGAGCAGAAGAAAAATGATAAGAAATACATAGAGAACACGGTAGTAATAAAACAAATACAAGTAATTAGATAATCGAATGAATAAGCCGATAAGGTTCTCTGTCTAGAATGCGATGTTGACAAATTGATGCAAAAATCCAGTCTGCTTTTAACACTTCTTTTTTCATATCCAACTCAAATCTGCAGAAACACAATCAAGAATGGAATTTTTTTTAACCCTTTTTTTTATTACACTAAGAAATTTATTCCTAAATTTAACTATTCAGATTTGAACTATACATACTTTCATTGCAAATATTTTTTGCATTTTTACATATTTGTAAGCAGAAATATTGTTGAGTTTGTTTATTTTGCATTCAACATGCAAAGATAAGTATATTTGCTAAACAAAGCAAATTTACACTATTTCTAATCAGTTTATTTCATAGTTAGTTTACCTCGTTATTCGTTTATTTATAAGCCTCGAGCTGTAGTCATATGTCAAAACCAACAAATAAGTATAGCATGCCATGATGCAAAACAAAACCGGTCCATGTTTCTTTTCGATTGGTAGTATTGCAATGAGCAATTTAGAAAAATAGTTTCTTTTTAAAACGAAAAATAGTTTCTCCTAAAAAATTTTTCTGAAACAACCAACAACAAACCTTCGAGCAGCATCTCGATTAAGGCAATCTGGGGCGAATATGATGTAACTGTGTTCAGAAGAAAGTTCCCAAACATGTGACACAGTCTTTCCACCGCTCAATTCAACGATCTCCAAAAAAACCTCTGAAAATTAAGTGTGAAGAATTTTAGTAAAATATAAAGTACCATCAGAATTTTTTAACTGCAAAAGACGATCATAACAAAAGACGACAATTTTATTACGCCAAATTACACTAGTCGGTGACTCAACTATTTGAAATACATTAAAATTTTCTTCTCCAAAAGGTTCATAATCTCAAATTGTTTCCTTCTCAAATGAGAAACAATCAAAATTGTTCAGACAGATAATGACAGTAGATCATATATATTAATAATCTTCCGACTGTTTATTTCAAGACCATCATTCAAATGCATACCTCTTGCTACCAGTTGAGTATTAAAAAAGGTTTGAGGGACATAAAATATATACCCATCGAATAAAGTACTCGGATCAATAAAGGCACGCTGAGCGATTATACTTACCAGAGTTCCATCTATTTTTAATAAAATTTCGAAGTCATCCTGAAAATAAATTTATTGAATTATTATGACCTCCTTTTACATTATTATTACTCATACAAAAAGAAAAATAATTCTTTACTGACCGTAGGTAGAACACGTTTTTGATTTAGGCAGTTCTCTAACCACGAATATGATACAATTGTACAATGATTAACCAATGCGTAAATTAATTTCACTGTCCAGAATTCACAAACTAAACCAACTGCAAAACTTTCAAATTTATTAGCTTAAATGCCATTATTCATTGCATATCACACATGCTATATAGGCATGCTATATATTCGTACGATTCAAGTTTCCAATTATTCACCGCTAATAAATCTAATCCTTATCTACTTATAAGATAAGCTTACCGGTATTAAAAATAATCAGATATGTACAATTTCGATTTATCGATGCAGAAAGCTTGAAAGAAGGGAAATTATCCAAGAATTCTCGTATTAAAGACTGAAAAATCAGCATTTATAAATGAATGTTTTTTCAAATGTTCAAATATATTGATAATAGTAATGTATCGCCTTACCTGATCACTAAGTTTCGTTGCTCCAGATACCATTATTGAATGACATACTTCATTATTTTTGTTATAACATTGTTTATCCTTTTGAAATGTAACAGTGCTTTGTTCAATATTACAATCTTTACTCTGTTGCCCGTCGTCGTGACAGCAATCAGTTGTATAAAAAGTGTTGGTTGGAACTTCAACTTCCATTTCCTCGTCGCTTTCGAGGACTAAATCAATACCATTTTTCGAAGGACCTTAAAATGAAAAAAGGTTGCACTTCGTGGAACATTCATTTCCTCGAATTTGTGCTGAAATTCACTGAAATGATAAAAGACTTACTGTTCCCATTACGACATTCCTTTTCGACATTTGTCCCACTAATTGCACTGATCAATTCTTCCCGATCCTGCAATTATATGATACTATATAATCAGGACTAAAGTAACACCAATTGTTGTAATTAAGACATATTTTAAATCACTGACTAAATGTAAAAAGTCAGGTATCCATGGCATACATTTGATGAGCACCTCAACTCGTGATTCATTTTTGCTTCCTTCTGAAAAAAAAATTATTAAACCTTTGCAGGAAAACCGCGAGGAAAACTAATATGCTAACATAGCTTTTGAACATTAGTTTCATAAAATTATTAAAGCTACTAATTTTGTAACTACTTTTATTAATTTTTAATAGCATAGAGTCTATCCAAAATCTGCATTTGAAATGTTTTATAAAATAGTTGGGAAATTATAACATCCAAAATAACTTATCGAACGCAGAATTAACAATCGCTTCTATTTGGGCCAAAACATCTGATTTGTCTGCACCGTTAGCTTCCCGAATTTCTTGATCATGCATTGCTGAAGCATTAAAGTTTAACTTTTCTATAACAATGTCGAGCAATACATCTTCCATGGTGATCTGCTGGCTTCTATGCTGAATTTTTTCATTCGCTTGCAACATTTTTAATATTCTTCTCATTACTGCTAAATTTCTCACATTTCATGTGGAATTGTTTAAATAAGGACTCAGTAACATTTCGACCCATAAAAGCACCTTCGGTGCCACAAGAAGTGTGTCCAATTGCTGCTGTTCCCGAAAAGGTATTCATAGTAGTTCCCGTCGCCAAATTAGAATGATCATCTCCATCAATCCGCTGTATTTTTACCGCTTTATGTTTCATATGAATTATAGGACGCTTCACGCTTTTCGATTCTTTTTTCAGTATCTGTAGAACGAGATAATCTTTTTATGTTAGTTCGTTAGTAAAGTATGCATGGGCACTGTGAAACAATTTAAATCAATAATCTCTATATAAACAACCTTTCGAAACTGATTTGGTGGAAGTTGAAACGACGATGATACTACCTGGGTTACCGGAATCTGCAAATGCTTATTTGAAAGCAGCCTTGTACAGTCGACAGGTTTTTATTGAAGATCTTTTCAGATAATCGGAAACTCCCGAAAAAATTTTGTCACTACTATTCAATTCCTTTTTTTTTCTCGTTAATTTTTTATCTCCTTGACGAAGATACCAATTTTTACTCTCGCCGTAAACGTAGGATCAAAAATTTTCAGTTATAAGCACGCTTTCGAATAAAACTAACCGACATTTCCAACTAATTACAGATTGCATCTAGTAAAACAAACAGTGCAAACCTGACTTTCGATAAAATCATTTTCTTTCGCCAAATCAGTGTCCAAAATATCTTTTTTAAATGCCTTGGCTAACGGCAAATATTTATCAAGTAAAGATGAAAGTAATGGACAGCTTGCACAACTTCTGAAATTTCACTGTTCAAACACTTTTTTTTGAAATTCATTCGAAATTCTGAACTTTCAAAACATTCATGTTATAAGCATAATTTTAATGAACTTTAATAAGAATATATCTTGTAATGTAAAAAGAGTAAAAAGTGATCAGAATAAAAATTAGAAAAAAAAAAACCTTCTATTCAACGTTATATTGCAGATTGGACATCGCACCAGTGAAAGCCTTTTGAAGCACTCAAAAAGGCAAACTCTATAAACGAAAAAATTTTAATTATTATCCAAATAAAAATTAACGTGAAAATGTTGCACTTTACTAACTTTATTCTTATTTGTTCTACTTGCTTCTTATGTATTTCAGCATTATCTCATACTTCTACAGACATGATGACATGATGGATTAATCGCATCCTCCAATACAAACAGTGGTATTTTGACTAAGGGGAGCAATATATTCAAAAATAATTTGCAAAGAGTAAGAGAATAAATAACCTGCAGAAGGCATGATTGCAAGTGGTCATTATTGGATCGCGCAAAGTTGAACAGCTGAAAGTAAAGTAACCGAATGCGAACATTTTAGAAAAAAAATGTTTTTAGAAAAAATGTAAAAAAAAAGATTTCATCAACCTCAGCGGATTTTACAAGAAATGAAACAAAACTAACGGGCAGGATAATTAAGAAAAAAATTTATAAAATATGAAATGGCAATAGTAACGTATGCTACATAAATTGAGATAGCTTAATGGTAAATTGTTTTGATTATCTTGATTAAACATTATGATAATCTGGTTTACAGATTCAATTCATTAATGCATCATGTATCTCTGACGCATAACTAAACTGCTCTGTGGAATTCAAAATTCCAAAAAAGTAACCATATGCCACATCGTAGAATCATTTTTATACTTTCCATTTGATTCTTAATTTTTTGGAAACGATTCTTGTATTCGCTTTCATTCCCCAATAAAGCAGACATTTTCTAAATTTCGAATTAATTTTATTTTTTTTTCTTAAACTTTTAATCAATACATCAATTCCTAACATTTGCAATATATAGTACATGATATTTGCAATTTGCAACTTGTTAAAACTCAAAATTTGTCTTAAAAAATTTGAAATTCTTGACGTTGAACGTCCTTATTTCTTCAGTTCAATCAGATATTTATAATTCACAGACTTTTAACTCAAAAACAATCTCCTCTAAATCATCACTAATACTCATTCAACAACATTGCTCAATCTCATACTCACTTTAATATCAAATGCAGCTTATTACTGGAATTAAAATGGGCACGTAACTCCACGTCATCTCTACTTTGTGTACCCTATCTCTCGCTCACAATCCAAATCAAAACTTCACGTACAACTGAGCAAACTGAACCACTTGAAGGCCCGCCATACCTCCATGCCGCCTTTTACCAATTTCAAATTCAAAAGTTTAAATTGTATTCAAGAATCCTCCGCACTGCTTGTTATATCAGTAATTGCTTCGGAGTAGTAGTTTATCTCTTAAAATTTAATTTTCTTGATTCTCAAACCTGAATAAGAAAGCGGACAGGTACACGCATACATGTATTATTGCCTTCCTCACACGAGTATTGACACGGACACGGAATTTGATAATGTAGAAATAATGCAAAAATAGATAAACTTTATCATCGACTTTCATTTTTATCGTCCGAATTCATGATTTTTCCGATAATTAAAAAATGAGGAAGGTTTGATGGATAAGTAAGAGTGAGAAACTGTTTTTGTTCTTTACAAAAGAATTATTTTAAATGTCTCATAATCATGATCTTCTCTGTTCCATTGCACAAGAAATATTGTGATATTAATGTTACACCGATAATTCCCATTACAATTCTACTGAGAAATTCGATGCCTGTTTTCATTATTGAATTTTTTTTTGCTTATATTATCGCATGAAGATTTGGTCTATTGAAATGAAATTATCTGACTTTTACCTTGATGGAATAGAATGGATCGTGAGATTTTTTTTTCAACCAACCTTATAGTAGGCTTTAAAATAAATTTTACTGATAAGCCTTCCACTAAGCACTCTTTTATCTCCTATTCATTAATATCTAATAACATAAACTTGCTTGTTGTGAATTTCAAAAACAACTTGGTAGCTTTGTTTGAATGTCTAAATAATCCATAACAATTTCATTCCATCCTTATGAGTAAAATTAAAATTGCACTTATGATGGATAGTGCACTTTTTTTTTGTGCTAATTTTTTTGAATTCATACAAATTTCTTTATCAGCTATCCTAAGCAATACTTAGTTATTCCATCATCTCTCTCTTCGGCATATTTCTTTTCAAATCCGTATTTGCTCTTCTTGCGCTCGCTTTCAAATAAACTTTCAGGATGATTAATGAATTAATCGTTCACCATCATTCGTACTTTGAGCAACAATGGAATGTTTAGCTAAGAGAATATCCCAATTTTCTATGAATAATGGATTTTATGATTTCGAGTAGCGCGGATATTACTTTGATGATCTTGCTGTTGATGGCAAAAATAAAAAAAGCTATCAAAAGAGCTTTAAGCTTTGTTAACCTAACTTTCTGGTTTTAACTTCTACAATTACCGAATCAACAATCGATAGATCAAATACGATGAGCCTGCTACAACCAACATGCTTATTGACGTAATGTTTCTGTCCTCTTGTAACTTTCAATTTTTCACTCAGTTTAATTCATTATTAGACGATGCAAAAGTATTTGCGCTTTGAAACTATAAAGTAAACTTCAAATAATTGTAATGAAAGATTTTAATTGATTGAGTCAAAGAAAAAGGAATAAATGCCATATCTTTGCTTAGTAATTCAATGAGAAGTTCAGTTTTGGTCATTTCACGAATACTCATTTACATGTAATCAAATGATCTCGTACAAGGAATTGAATCTTTTGTGCTGATTAGTGTTTGCTGAACACATTACGATTTCTGCGTTATATTCACTGCATATTTCTCAGGTGTGATTCTTTTATTGAAACTCAAGGAGTTTTAATAGCATCTCAGAATTTCTTTCAACTTAAAGCTTTTCTTACAGTTAAAAGCTGACAGAATTTTTTTCGATTATTATGCGATTGGTATGCCACTATTTACCAACTTCTTCTTATGGTGCTAGTTTCGAAAATGCGGAACGGCCGGAGGATAGCTATCGTTGAATTAATTAATAAACGTTTTTTCATATAGAAAAATAAAAAAAAAATCCCGAACGGTTGCCTTTCGTTGCTTACTATCGACATCTAATGAACATACCTCTATCTTTTTCATCTTCAAGACTTTCATCTATTTCACAAAGTTTCTTGAGTTGCACTGTACATTCGTTAAAAGTTTCTACGCCAAAAGGATTTGTTGGTGTTTGCAAATTATTTACTTTATTGTGTGACTCAAATTAAAAAAAAAATTAATCTAATATGCTTTTATTGAACAATTTTATTAATTTGAAATAAATGAAAAGTAAAAAAGTACCAAATACCCATTAAAATGCTGTAAAAAACGAGTAGTGAATACAAAAATATTTTCCAATATGAAACAACGAATTGATTTTCAAGAATTTTAACTAAAATCAAAATCGGCACCATAAGTAATGATCATTATCTCTGGTCAGTTACAGATGACTCTGATTATGGTATTAAAATAATTCTCATTCGGGATCGAAAACAAGAGTGATAACCTTTGCAGAGAGAAGTGATATTTGTCATGAGATCGTTCCACAAAGTGATCATTTTTTTGATCGATAATAAATAATGGAAGAAAGACGTTCCTATCTATGTTGTTAACCGATTTCAATTCTGGTTCTTTCGATATCGAATAAGACAAGATTTTCAGATTTTTGCTGGTCTGGCATCCTATTTGAACCATTTATAAGATAAATTTTTGAAAAGTTTTATCATCTTCTGCGAATATTGTAAAAAATCTTGTTCTTTTTCTTTGCTTCCAATCGAGCTATTAAATATTCACATATATCCTATATGAGCTATACTATTGATATTGTTTAGTAGCTTGAAGGTATTGGTTTCATTTTTTTAATTAGGGCAACATAATTTAGCTAAATAGATAATCAGTTCAGGCTTGTTAGTCTTTAATTATTTTTCATTATTACAAGAAAGTTAGAAAAGATAAATTAACGCCATGCTAAAGTGATGTATACTTTCTCTGTAAAAGCATCCAATTTAAAGGAGGAAATAGTGACAGTTGTAGTGAAAAAAGTTTGGTTTGATTCGATTGAATTTATTTTATTTTCACTGACAAAATTCGTAGGAGGTCTATCCTTTGTTGATAGGTTGTGACAACTATTTTTGTGTCACTTGATGAAGATTTCCTCCTCCTTTTCGAGGGTTGAGTTGTGAGATCTTCTGATTGAGTTAAATGAGGTGAGAGTCGGATTGTGATGAGTATTAACTGATGATAACTGGAAATTCGACAATGATTTCAACACAAAGCTTGACAAAAGGGATTGACAAGAAGTAATAATACTTGAGGAACTAGTGATGATAAAATGATATGATGATAGAGGATAATAACTGTGCTGAATTATTCTCTAGCTGAGAATGGATGGTGTACAAAGATTAAAAGTCACAGGATACATGAATTAATTGAAACAATTGAGACGAGAATTGTGTGACAGTAGTGATAGTATAAAATGGTAAATCCATCATCACCCCTTAAAGATGATGATGGAACTGTGGTAAAAACAATGGTAAATTGACCTTTAGTAACCTTTAAGGAAGATAATAAAAAAGTTAAAACATACAATTTGCTTTAACTGCGCATATGCAGATACAACGATTTCCCAATATATAATTTGATCATCTACAGATTTAACATTTTATATGATCTCGGTTTTTTCCGATAATAGTGATAATAGTAATGAATGCGCAATCAAGTAACGATATTTTACACCGATTTATCCAGTTTTCAGAGTTGAACTCTACAACGGTTTAAAAGGAATTAAAACTATCACGCCTTCTGATCAATTTCGTTATTTATTGCTCATTCAACATCCATTTCATTGGAATGGTTTCATTTTTTTTTTCGATTAAATGGGTGTTACATTGCACTTTTTGTAATAATTTCATTATCCTTTCCTCACGCGTATATAAGTTGTTAGTTACTTTTATAATGCTGAATTTGTTTTCTAATCCTCCTTTCATCTCAAATACTTCATCTTTTCCTAATTTTATTTTTTCTGATAGATACAGCTATTCATTTATCTGCATAATACTCTTTTTACTTTAATTTAAAAAATAGGTCTCAATTCAGAAAATCAAGGATGAAAGATTAGCGATAGTTGTAAAAGACCGGGAAAAATAAATTTGAAAGGAAATTGCATGTGTATAGTTCTTCAAATCTAATTTTCTTCATATTTCTTTATCGCTAAATTAAACTTAATTAGTACGTTTGCAACAGATTGTATGACTCATAGTATCAAATAATTTGAGAAATTAAACAAGTGTTAAAAATCCATCGGAAAAGAATAATTGATTAGCTAAATTTTTACAGATGTGATCAACATATTATGATTTTTTTATTAACATTTTATGGCATACAATTAATTTCTTTGAAAGGATAAGCGTTTTTCTCGTCGCTTAGCAGTTAAATCAACAAGTTATCATTGTGAGGTGATTTTTGCGGACGTGATAGCAAAAGATATTAGTGATACACGTTATGAATTTAACGTTAAGCAAATATTTATATACTTTGCAATACTTCTGTTCTCAAATTTTAAATAATTAATAATAAAAAATTTTTTATTTCGAAGTTAAAATTGACAACGGTGATGATAAATTAGTTTACATATTTATTTTTTTCTCTTCCGATTGATTGAATTTAACATAATTGAGTATTCAATTCATTAGGCCCAGATAACAGCTACACCTGATCTCAGCTAACTTTTTTTTCAAATGAATAGTATTTGATTAATTTTAAGCCAATGTAATTAAACACTCGTTTTATCACTGTATAATCATTGTAATTTATCATGTGTAGTATAATATTTCAGAGTTTTTATTCTTTAATTCTGTTCTCATTTTATCATTGCTCTGATTTATTTTGAAAAATGCACGCTTCAAAAATTTACCTCTGTCTTCTTTTCTCTTTCTCTCTCTCCTTCTTACTTTCTTCTTTTCTTGTAATATAGAAAACAGGAAAATCCGAGAAAGTTAATCCCCAGGATAGAATTCTGAAAATAAGAAAACACTGGGACACCCTCGAAATTTGTGAGAACAAGCAAAGGACCAATGAAATTTGTTTTTTGATGATTAGCTATAAATTTTGAATACCATTGATGGAATAAGTTTCGAATGTCCGGACTTATGTATCATACATGAAGTTTCTATGCGAAAAGTGAATCCTCAATCTTATACCTATCAAAGGTAGTTTTTGCCGAGTATTCTTCTCTCACTATCGAAATTTTTTGTAGGAATGAAGATTGCTTCTTTCCTATCAATATATTGGTTATCAGACACTTTTGTTTATCCGAACTAAGTTGTGCAATGCATTTATTCTTATATTATAATTCAGGTGAGTTGATCTAGTCCGATTTCAAATTCAAGTAATGAACTTTTATTGAAAAATCAATAATAAATGGAAACCTCACAGTTGTTTGTCTATGTTTAATTCCAATCAAGACAGAATATCAACGTAAATGATTTATTAATAATACACTTCCCAATGGGAACTTTTTCATTTCAAATTTTCGCTCATAAAGAAACGAATGAGATTGGAATGGATTCATTACCTCTCTCCGTTATTGTTATCGAAGGAGTTAATGGATCTCGTTGATATCGCATGTTCAGTGGATAAATGATAAATGATAAATGATTTAGTCATTGCACTGTATCACTGTTATCCCTATCCCTAATATTTGAGTGAAAAATGAGAAATGTAGTTTATTACTAATTAGGCAGTAAAATGGATGGAAAACGATAATCAATCTTTGATTTCAGTACATCATCTAAAATTTGTTGATTAATTTTTGATAACCTTCATTTCCGTCTTGCAAGAAATCATGAAAATTTACTGCGCTACTCGTTTTTAACAATTCAATTTGTCAGCTGAATGGGCAAATTGCTGACATTGTAATATCGAGAGTTAAATTTAATTTTTCATTCTTCCTTTTTTCTTTTCCTTTTCCACTTTCTCCCATGCTTCTCTTTCAACTTCATATTTCATAGTGTAAATTGGAATGCATAAAGATTTCATTAACTGAGTAATCTCTATAAAAATCAATTTTTTCTTCACTATTTGGATATGACGAAAATTCCGAATATAAGCACTATAAAGCAATAGTAATGATATATCTGTTAGTGCTTGTGCGATCATAGGCTACCGAATTCTTTTTTCTCTCCCAAAAACCATTTCAGGAATTCATTAGAAGGAAGTAATATGTTTATTTTATTTACCGAATATACTGCGATCTCCTATTCTTGAAATTAGCAATCAATAAATCAATATTGAGCGGATCAATTTTAACAAATTGAAACTTGAAACGTCGAGTTTATTTATGAATTATCTTCCATTTTGAAATGCAATGCAGCAATGAATTTGTTATCAATCACGTCCTTCAGCGATAGTTTGTCATTCAGTGATCTTTGGTCCTAACAGAGAGCTTTGATTGTTAACTGTATGAAGAAATGATATGAAAGAGAACCCACTCAAAGCTTATCAGCGACTAAAAGCCAATCATTTAGTAGTACAAATACTGGTATCTTCCACCTGTCAAACATTAAATGTTTCATTGGACCGGTTTAGGAAACCATCAAATTTTCTAATAAAATATTGTTAAATTAACGAAGTTATTTTTTGTGCAATTTTGGATTTACTAATAGACTGAAGCAAGTATCGAAATAAGCTGATTCAGTGAGTGAAGGGAAGAGAAGCATCTTGGAAAGCTTTTTTGACTCATTTCCCTCTCACTTCTTTGAAATGCCAATCCCAATTTTGTCTTTTAAGTTAGAATTTGCACATATTCTGTTCTAACGCCGAGAGATAATATGTGTCGAGATTTAAATACTGGTCTTGCCTTCCTCTTGTTAGTCTTACTTCCGATTATAATTCCCGGAATTAGGAAAGGGAAAAGAAGAGAGAGGCAGAGAGGGGGAGAGAGAGAGAAAGGGAAAAATTTTTCAAAGGTCGAATTAAAAATGCTCTTTAAAAGTCTGTGAATAAGTAAACAAAGATGGAAAGAAATGGAGTTAGGGTGGTTAAGCGGTACACATTCATTCATTCATATTATCATCGATCCGTTATTGATGATGACAATGCTGCTTGTCATGCTGCTTTTGTGTATTGCTGAAGTGTTATGTGTTGATACCCAGTTGACCTCTCCACCTCGTCTTCTTGATTTCTCCGATCCTGATTAGAGAAGCTTCCAGTATCCGATTAACTATTGTTCTAAGAAATTTTCTTAATAAATGATTATAATAGTGAAACCTACAGCACTACGATAAATTAATAATGTATTTTTTTTAAACTGATTGATATTTGAATTAATAAAGTTCGGCATTTTGCTAGCAAATAGCAGATTTGTTAAAATTGACGGCTGACATTTGATAAATTTAATAAAAGATTTCTTTATAGATACCGTAGACGTTTAATTGATTCTTCCGCGATTAGTACCGAAGATGTCGGATGCTCAGGTGAAATTTGCTGTACCTGAAACACACGATGTGGAAAAGGACGAGGAATGGTTTGTTCCTCCAGCACCTATCCTTGCTGGTACCGTTCATGTTTTCTTCCCTTCTTTTCTCTTCTCTTTCTACATGAAAATTTATATCTCTTACTGTTGTTGTTATTGTAATTGGCACTTGAATCGAACTATGAAAAGACGATTTCTACTACAGTGATCCATTTTACTTACTCTTTTTTTTCAAATCCATAAAAAGCTGTTTGTTGAATGGATTGTTTTTTTAATCGAATCAATTATCAGCTTAATAATATCAGTTATCACTACTGACAGACAAAAGCAAAGCATTTATTTTAAACATATTATAACATTTTTTCCCCTTCAATAACTTCTAAAGTGTTATTTAGAAAGATCGAATAGGCGTAAGATGAATTACGAGCAGTAAATAATAAAACATGAGAAATACAGAGAAAAAGAGGGAGACCAAGAAGAAAGCATGATATTTCTTATATTATGATTTTTATATTGTACCAAGGGAATACAGATTCTCTGTTCTCTTTCAATCATCGTCCAGTCATTTTTTCTGATAATAAAAGATGATGATGGCTTTGATGTATTATTTTTTGAAACATTTAATATGGTTATTATAGATAAGATCTAAAGTCGATAATTTAATCTTTTCTTTGGTGATTACATCATGCATTTGGTATATTTTTATTTAGAAAAATATAGTTTTAATTTTAAATTTCACTTCATTACCTTTGCACAGTATTTTCTACCGTATTTGAATTTTTTAGGTGCTCATGTCAGAGGGATTGATTCTTACCGGGAAATGTACAGCAATTCCATCAACAATGCTGATGAATTTTGGAAAACGGTGGCTAAAGAACTTTATTTCGAAAAGAGATCCGAGAAGGTTGGTTTACGCTGATCTCTCTGGTTTGTTTTACGATATTGCAAAGAATGTGGAGAGGAAAATAATCGCCGTTTGTTTCTTTTTAAACATAGAAAAACTCCTTATTGTTTCTTCATTTTTTTCGTTATGCTTAATTTTTTAATTTCTTTATTTTTTTAAAGGTATAACTGACATTATTTGATTGTGCTTTGGAACCTTTTCGATATCTGGTAAAAGGACATATTCTTCTGATAGATCATTATATTGATATTTTAGAATTTTAACCTGTTCTAAAAAATATCTCTATAAACCGTTATTTAGGGATTGGAATGGAATTTCGATTGTCGCAAGGGCGATATTTATGTACATTTCATGGAAGGATCGCGAACAAACATTGCATATAATTGTTTGGAGCAAAACATTAACAAAGGCAAGTTCAATAACAAGGTATAAAATTGCAGATTAAGAAAACGTGTTTAGATTTTTTGAAGAATTGTTCCTTCCGAGATATGAATATTTTACTTCTGAAGAATCGAAGTATTTTAAAAGGTGTAGTAAATTGGAAAGTTGCTGACAATATCTCTGCAGTTCTTTTTTCAAATCAAGATTTAAGGGTATGGTTCTCGTACGGCGTTGTTGTGGGAAGGTAATGAGCCCGGTGATTGTTGTTCAGTCACATTTCAAGATCTATTTGACAAAGTAGTCACTTTTTCTGCCGTCCTGCGTTCTCATGGAGTTAAAAAGGTTCATTACATAATTTCTGTAAAGATTTATTAAATAAGTTTTAAATATGTACAGTAGTATAACTTTATTTCTAAAATAGTTGCAATTATTTTATTGAGGAGTGCACTGAAGATAGCTGCTGATACTGTTTTTGACCTTGCATTCGACTCTTATTAATAATTTAGGGCGATGTTGTGGTGATATATCTACCGATGACACTTGAATTACCGATAGCAATGCTGTCATGTGCCAGAATTGGTGCTGTCCATACGGTAGTGTTTGCTGGATTTAGCGCTGATGCTTTGGCAACTCGAATATGCCATACAGAAGCTCGTATTCTGATCACGGCTGATGGATATTATCGAGGCAAGAAGCTCATAACACTGAAAATGATAGCTGACCATGCTCTCGTTCAATGCGATGCTTCGGTAAGTTTATTTTAATGTTTCATTTAATATATGCAGTGTATTCGAAATGTAATTTGAACTTATTAAATGAGCTAAAAGTGATAATAGACTTCGATGTCCGATTATTATCTCACTATAATCTATAAATCGATATGAATCGATGATTTGACTGCATATTTATAACAAGTTTTAGGGCAAACCAGTGAAAAATGTCATCGTCGTACAACATTTGGAACGTGTTCGTAAACCGAACGGTACTGCTTCTGTCAACGTAAATTTAACTCCATTTGTTATTTTTTCTTTCTGAGATGTTGCATCTTTTGCTATCGGAAGAGCAGTACTGCTAAGTGTACGAGTAGTTTAAACAAATGATGTTTATACTTTCTTTCTTAACATTTCAGTGTGTGTTTGCATTAGGCGAAATCGAATTGATTTAAATTAAGTCTTTATTGTCAGTAATTTCTTTTTTTATTGTTCTTGAAAGCATTTTGTTTTCGAGGTTTCCTATGGGTATTAAAATATTTCTACTTAAAAAAGTCGCGATTATGAATTCATAGTTTTATTGTTATTGTTATAATATTGTTTTTATTGTTAAAATTATTATAATATGTTATCTTGTTAGGTGAAATTAGATCCGAAACGGGATGTTACCTGGGATAAAGAAATGGAACGCTGCAAAGGAATGAATTCAGGAATCGAATGGAACGATGCAGAAGATCCTCTCTTTATTCTTTATACATCTGGTTCAACGGGTAAACCAAAAGGAATTGTGCATACTACTGCTGGTTATATGATATATACCTATGCTACCGACAAATTTGTTTTTAATGCTGATCCGGAAAAAGACATACATTGGTATGATTATAATTTTATTTTTCTTGTATAGACTGAATGAAATGGAAGGATAGTTGCACACAGTATCTTAAAAATTGTAGGGAAAAGTAGGCTTTATTGATAGTTCTTGTCTGAAGTTGTTGTCTCTTAATAATGCTGATTTTATAATCAAGAAAAAACTTAAGTTCACATTTAGTTTTCATTGAAATATATATTTGCAGGTGTACAGCTGATTGCGGCTGGATTACTGGCCATTCCTATCTCGTGTACGGACCACTTCTTAATGGTTTGACATGTGTCATGTATGAGGGCGTACCAACTTATCCAACACCGTCACGAATGTGGCAAATTGTAGAAAAGTACGGAGTAAGCATTTGATTATTTACTGATTAGTGTATTTGCTATTGTTTTCACTATTTAGTATCACGCAATCATCACTAGAATGGGCAATACAATGTCAAAAATTGTTTTTATTTAAATTTATTTTACTGTTAGTTCATTTTTACTTAATGTGAGATTTTTTCTAGGTTACAACTCTTTATACTGCACCAACAGCAGTGCGTGCTTTGATGGCTTTTGGAGATCAGTATGTTGCAGAGCATAACCGTTCGTCGTTGCGTTTGTTGGGATCAGTTGGTGAACCAATTAATCCGACAGCATGGAAATGGTTGTACGAGGTATTCAAACTGAAGTAGTAATTTTACGGAGTTGAATTTTCGTTTGATGAAGGAAGTAAGGGATAGATTTCAGGTTGTTGGCGAAAACCGTTGTGCCGTCATTGACACTTACTGGCAAACAGAAACAGGAGGACATACGATTGCGCCTTTACCGGCAGCAATTCCTTGTAAACCGGGTAGTGCAACGCTCCCCTTCTTTGGAATAGAACCGGTTATTGTTGGTGAGGATGGTCGAGAAGTCAAAGGAGCTGGTAAAGGGGCTTTGGTGATTGCTTCATTTGCATATATATATCATTAGCCAGTTTTACATATTTTAATGCAAATCATATAATTAATATTTTAGTTGTCTTCCACTTAATGAAGTTCATTAAACAATGCAGACCAGCTGTTCTTTGTCGAATTTTATCTAATAGAGAAGTTTCTTCAGTTCGGTGGAAATGGAACCCTAGAGGAAACGATTTTGTTTGTTTTGCTGGTCGTCAGTATTTTCACTAGTGAATTTGAATTTTTTTATTAGTTTCGATAAAAAACTTTTGTTTATGAATATTTAATTATTACTCTTGCAGTGTTTCAAGCGACCTTGGCCGGGTATAAGTAGAAGTGTTTTTGGTGATCATGGCCGATTTATGAGCACATACTTTTCGCCCTACCCGGGCTACTTTTTCACTGGTGATGGAGCACGTCGAGATGCAGATGGTTATTACTGGATTACAGGTATAGCGTGGCAAACTTTTTTGGTGTTGGCGGAAATTTGGGATTCGTTTAATAAGCGTTTCATATTATAGGGCGGATTGATGATCTCATGAATGTGTCGGGTCATTTATTATCTACTTCCGAAATTGAATCTGCTCTAGTTTCGGACGATGATGTAGTGGAAGCAGCTGTGGTTGCAGCGCCGCATGATATCAAAGGCAACTTTCCGTATGCATTCATCACATTAAGATTGGTATTGTTTAATGTATATTTCATCCTTGACATTCTTAAAAACAGGAAAGAGGTTTTGAAAATAATAAAAACGGACTGAATCTTCTGCATCTTTTCAACTCTTTCCTCTCTCATCAAGTAACCGTGATAATTTTTTCAGGGTGTGAAACTTACGGACAAAAAAATTGACGATCTAAAGCTTTTGGTACGAAAAAAAATCGGTGCGATTGCGGTACCGGACGTTATACAAGTAGCTCCGGGACTGCCCAAAACACGATCAGGTGATTTGAAAAACACGATAGTTATAAACAAGTTGTGTCTGTGAGAGGAGTGGAAGCTATCGAGCATGTTAAACTAGTTTTGCTCTTGCTCATGTATTGCATTGGTTCTGCGCAGTTCTGTTCTTTATTTACAGATAAAATGAAATTAAAAAAATCTCTGTAACTTTATCTGTTTAATTAGATTGATTTATCAGTTAGGTTGTTTAGATCTAATAGTTCATATTTTAAGGGAAAGTAACGCGTCGTATACTACGTAAAATTGCTGAAGGTGATAAAGCTGCGGATTTGGGTGACACTACTACACTTATTGACGAAACGGTTATTGATCACTTATGGAGTGGTCGATCAGAAACACGAACTGGTTGAGAAGTACTTGCTGCATTGCAATAATTTTTCAAACTTTCTATATTGATTGTTACATTATAGATTACATAGGTTTATAATCTATTTCGATATCATCCATTGTTTTTATAGCATTAAACTTTCCTTTAAACATTTGATATAAGTTCTTATTTCTCCTTTCATCAATTTAAACTTAATCTTCTTTCTCCACTCTTGGCTTCCAGTTACATCATCAGTGAATGTGTTATCAATTCCGAGATGCATTTTCATTTGAAGTGATAACTTATGCTGATATGAAACAGTTTCAATTTGCTGTATTTTTTATTTGTTAGTTTGGGATTCATGCATTCCAATAAACTGATACTTATTCTGATTCATATAGTTGATTGCATAGGTCATTCAACCTTTTGAGGAAAAAGACTCTAGATCCTGAACTAATTAAATACATCACATTTGATACTGAACAAATCAGAGCATAAGGTGATAACCGGTTGAAGATCGTTGAGAAATTGCAAATAATCGAAGTTCATCGAAAAAAGAAATCGTTTTAAGAGACAGGAAATAGTGGAATTAATCGTAGCCAATAATCATTTTTGACTCATCGAATGAATGAATAAGAGGTAATAATACAATGGTCTGGAGACTTTCGACAACTTTAGAACTCCGAAGAAATTCTTTGTTTCTTATTTCCTACAAGAATGAATGATTATTTATCAGCTTTAGGCAATCATATTTAGCCTTTTGAATCGTAATGGATTAATGAGTTAATATATTATTAAATAGCCTTTAAATTAAATTTTGGTGAATGAATGCGCTGATATATTGAAAGGATTTCAGTTGAAGGATAAACCAATAGTACTATACCTACCTAATGTTTTACAACTTCCTATTATTATATTGGCTGTACTTCGCATAGGACTAACCATTCTACTTATTGTAAGGATTAATTTACGATTCATTATTACAATAAATGCTATACTATTACGAGAAGTGCCTAAATAAATTACATGTCAAAAACAAATTTGAAATTCAGGTAATAATTTCAAATTGATAATCTCATGAAATATCTCAGATAAAGTGATATCATTTTTCAAACATCTTATTCTACTATATCATCCAGACTGCTTCAAACGAAGATGTCGATCGCTTACGAGATATATCAATTAGTGGTGCTGATACAGTGATAATAATTGATGCTTTCTGAATGGGTACCCGATTGATAAGGATTAGAGAAACAATTTTCTCTGAGGATAATTTAATAAAAAGGAATAATGATTATTTTATGGATTAGCTATTCACGAGAAATTCGTGCTTATCATTGATTCAGAAAAAGATAAAGAGAAATACCAAAAAGCAACCTTTTCACTTCTATTTTCAATTATCTATCCTCAATATACTATAGGCAATACAACGTGTAATAGTCATACGACACGTGACCCCAGATAAAGGAATACCTCCACCACGAGTGAATTTAATCACTAAATTCAGCTTTTTATTGAGTTTTGAAAAAACGAATCGGATTTCAAATAGAGTTCCGGTATATCATGCTTGCTACTGTTAAAGCAACTTTCGTTAATGATCTCGGGAACAGGCTGCCAAAACTGAATATTATTTTACTGGAAACTTCAGGTTGCAAAACTATTCATAACGGAGGAAGATTTCAATCTATTGATGGGATACAGAGAGTACTTGACTTTCTGGAATTTAAAAACTCTCGAAGAAATTCTAACTCTTGGAAGCAACAAGTTATACGAACAAGCGAAAAATATTTTCGGTGTACCCTGCAGAAATATTGAATCTACACTAGTCTAACAAGATGGCATATCTAGGCCAGAATTGATAAAATTTCTGAATTTTACAGCCACATCCTCCTGTCTCTCCAACCATTTTCAATCAAATTTCTTAACCATTTCAAAATCTTTTAATAGTTGAATAAAATACAAAAAACATCAACTGAGCACTTTAAAAATCTACTCGCACAAAGCATTCTAATTAATTATGTCTTATTAGCTCTGACAAATTGTTTAACATGCATCTCTCCGAGCATCGAGCTTAATAAATATTCATACAATGAATCGCACGATACATCTACCAACCGGATAAACCTGGTAGGTATATATATTGTTCTAGTATCATGGATAATTTTTTGCAACCATCAAAACCACTTTCCTAATAAATCTAAATAACTAATCCCCATGACAATAGCAAATTTTAAAACGCAAACAAAATACAGAAACCCATACAAAGGCAAAAAAGGCCCATAGCCTCAGAAAGAGCAAAACCAAGAATAGCATAGGAAAACAGCTGATTTTTCGCTGATGGATTTCGAGCGTAACCGATAACGAGTGAACCGAAAACGTTGCCGATGCCAGCACCGGAACCGGCTACACCAACTGTTGCAGCACCAGCTCCAACATACTTCGCTGCACTATCAATGTCACGCTGAACCGATGACGTTTGTAAACTACGAACTAATGCTGCGTTATTCGTGCGAAGCAGCACAGGTAACATCTGCAATTATTCTTTGATATCATCAAAAAAAGGAAAAAATATTTCGTTCGTATATATTTTTTCTCGACTAAAACTTCTACTCTGTAGGCACCGAAAGCAAGAATCTTAAATCTTAATCCTATTATCCGAAAATACTACCATCTACTGGCTCTCGATCATCTACTGCTGTTAACCTAACAGTGAAAGTAATACGCTAGATGTTAATCTTCAACTGTATTTTTCTAAAACTTGTAAAGCTGGATTAGAGTCAACTCACTGAAATACGAGCTATAGGAGTTGAAAGTCGCTGGCAGTACATGTTGAAGAATGTTACTGAACTTTCTGAAACAAAACATCTATGAGAGTCAATTATAATAGAATGAAGAATGAGGAGTAATAGTGAAAGGACGGGTAATAGCGACAACTTTCATATATTTTATCACATTACAGAAAATATCAAAATATCGTAAAAACGATCAGAGACCATGAAAAAGGTAGAGGAGAAAGAGTCCTATGCACATTTCAGAATGCTGCAGCATCCAAAATTCTGTAACCGCATATTCACGGACAGATGCGTGATGATGGAACGATTTTAGGAAGGATAACGGATGCATTTCATGTTTAGCAATGAGTACATTTCAGGCTACGTGCAGATGTATTCGAAAAGGATAGGGCACATATCTCACGTTGCGTGAAACGATTAGCACAAAGAATCCCGCCCCCACCATTGCACGACACCCGCCGGCCAACGTAACCAAAGCTTGGACACTGCCCAACTGCTCTATAGTATTTGCGAAATTTGATGGACCGTCTTTTTTTGTTAAATATATTAGTCCGTCTAATGAGATTCAAGTTTCATATGATTTGTAGTTTTAATAAGAGGATGGAAGATTGGGGGAGTTGTGTGAGGATCTCTCGGGTGCGTCTCGAACATATGTTTCAAGAAATCTACCAATTTTTAATTTTTATCGATAAAATTCTAGTCGAAAGACTACGACGACCGATGAAAGTCACGGGAGTTACGTGTTTGGTTAAGCTTGCCGGCATTGCGAGAAGCATCACAACGAATCGCATTTAACAGACTGCTATCTCAGTTCTACCTTAAAAAATTAACTAACAAATTTTCGAAGCAGTAGTAGAAATGAATGCAGTACCACTGAATGAAATTTCCACATATTTCTCACATCCGGAACGGATGTTCCCGGAGATCGAGGATGACAAAGTTCCAACTGAACAGTTTCTTAAAGCTTGTCAAGGCATCGCTGATTTTGTCGGTAAACTTGGGATTTCCTTGAGTTTTTGAATATTTTTTCACTCCAGTTTCTGTAAAATTTGACTTTGTCAATATCGTTAGCAGCAGTTAGATGAGTGAGTGATCAAAACAGTCACCAACATTTCTATTTCAAGAACAGTATTTCAGGTTTTCTAGGAACAGCATTCATTCCGATCAAGAATGATATTAGTGGTAACGTTACTAAGATTAGAATAAAGTATGAGACCAGGAAAGATAAATACAAATATATCGAGGACCTGGTCGAAGATGATCTTGCTGAAAACAGCGGAAATATGGGCATAGCTACTGAAGGACTGTTATGGCTGAAAAGGTCTGGTTAGTTTTCCTTCAGATTGATACAAAAATACTCATTAGTTCACCATATTCCCATTCTTTTTAACAATTTTTCTTTAAAACTAAACTAGTACTTCAAAAAACATTACTTGCTTGTATATATGATACTATAGCACAATACATGCTTTGGATATGTGTTTGATTCTTTCATGTAAAATGTATAAAATTAATTTTGGTAATGAAATGTGGACCATGTTTTGGAAAAGATTGTCCTAACGATCTAAATTTATGGAGAAGAGAAAAGATTCTAATCGTCCAGTAAAGTATTTTGTTTTTTACAGCGTTGTATTTTATTTTTTAGAGGCTTAGAATTCATGTTTGAATTTTTATCGGAAATGGTGCAGGTGTATCGATCGTCGACAGATAAAAAAAAGACAGACAATTTAACGAGTTCTATTAACAACGCTTATAACAATACTCTCAAAAGGCATCACGGATTTATATCAAAGCAACTGTTTAAGGTAAGACTACAATTTAGCACTTTGGCTTTAAGCTTTCTTACCTCTTCCCGTTCCAATCATAACAGTGAACAAATCAATAAAAAATGAAAATACCGTGATTCCTTTTTATTCTGCATTAATGATACCGTTTGAGCCTTTATAATATTTCATGCAATCTCAGGTCGTTATTTTGGCAGCTCCAACAAGGAGTACCATTTTGAAAGCACTCGCAGAAGGCAGAGAAGGTGTGGATGATATATGTATTGGTCATATCGCAGCACACCTCGATAACTTTAGGACTAATGTAGCTCATATTGTTAATTATTATATCATCAAAAAACTAGATACTCCTAATCCTTTGCTGAAAAATTTAGTGATACCTCAAATCAACGATTAAATCGACAATCGACATTACAAACCTCTAATTATTGCAATATAATGTCAAAAATACTAATTATTGCATGTATTGAACTTAATTTATGAAATTACACTGCAGTGTCGACACTTCATATATTGTGTTCCGTGTGTAGTAAATTGGTCGTCTTATTCCAGATAATGATAAAGTATTAGCGGTGGTTCTTCATTTCATTATTTGTTTGTAATATTTAATGATTATGATGTTAGCAATTCCACCCGTGCAGTTTCTGCCATCCTAATCTCATCAGTTCTCACTGTTTCAAACTATTACTTGATATCAGCGAAATTCATTGCTGATGGTTTCCCGTTATATGTCTACCAATTCTTCATCTTCAGTGATTCAGTGATTGCTTATTTCTTTGGATTATTTGAAAGAGGAAGAGTGTGGAAGAAGGAGCACGTCTTCATTCCATAAATGGCAAACTCGACTTTTGACATGTAGTAGCTAGCTAGAACATTCATTTATTTATCAATAACTACCTGTTGTATACACAGCAAACATACAACCCTTTTTTTGATTTTATGAACAAAAGACCGGTAAAATATGCAAATAACACAAATAACAACACATAAAGAGTATACAATTCCAAAAAGTATAATTTCAAAGTGTAATTTATAGATGTAATCTAAAGGTAAAAGAAATTATGTTACGTTTGCTAATTTCAAGTTTAAAGTAATTTAGTGAGCTTTTGATTTATATTTCTAAAACAGTCTTTTTCGTTTCGTGAGCATTACAAAAAGGAAAAACCCGCGTTAAATATAAAAGCACGAAAATATCAGTCTCACAGACGATATTTAATATAGAGAAGAGATGTTTGACAAAATGTTCACCAAATTTTAAGGATTAAAGGATGAAGAATTGTATTACACCAGCTATTTCCTCAATGTTGTGATCCGTTGCCCAATAAGAAATAATTAATCAGTTCGTTGAGAATAGTAGTTGCACACCAATAAGCAGTTAGCTGCTTCGCTTTACATCTCTCTTGAATACTATTGTATTAGATTTTCTCTTTCCCAAACATTTCGTTTTTCCAGATGGACCTGCAGGTGATGAACTTGGTTGCGACAATTCTTCAACAGCTTTCAATTCTTCCATGAAATTGAATGAAATTTTTGAACTGATCTGCAAATTAACAATATACAGAAAGTTTAATGAAAATCGTGAACTAAAAATTGTTAATTATAATAGATAAAGGACTCTTCCGAAAAATAAAAATTTAATTTTTAAAATTAGTTCGGATAAAACAAATTACTTGATGTATGCATGCAATGATACTATTTATGGCTTTGCTTTGCTCACGTATCACACGATCTTGCTCAGCAATTGTTCGTTCATGCTGCTTAACTTTCTCATCAATCTTCCTTTTCCATTGATTCATCTTTGTAAAATCATCGAAACTATTCGTAACTGCTCTATTGCTGCTCCTGCTTAATACGATATTCGAAGAGGATGTATTGCACAACGAACGAACGCTAAATGAAATTCCCTAAATCTTTCAATAAAGAAGAATGCAAAAAAAAAACAGCAAATCACAACTAAATTTATATGCAAGACATGTCTGAGATAAAATAAAATCTTATTTGTATACCTGTCACTCAACGTTGCTGAAGAAAAACTATTAGGCAACGATTCCAATGAGTATCGAGGATGGGAACGACAAAGAAGAGTTAAAGGATCTCGAATACGTAGAGCTGGTGCAATTTGTTCTTCGAAATATTCCATTGCCATACTAAAGTTTTTTAAAGAAGAGGAAAAGGATGAAAAGAATGAGACAAGACCAATCATTATTTATTAATAGTGATGATAGAAATAAAAATATGGTAAGTACTTTTACCATTTTGACTATCATAATTTTCTCACGCTTAACTGATTTCAACAAAATAAACCTTGAATAATCTCGAATATCTTTCAACGACTCCTGCGTTTCTGGTGGCTGGACTCTCCGTTTAATACAATTGTCTAACATACGAAGAACGGAGAAACCTTCATCTAACACCTGAATAAATTATACATAATAATTCAGTACAAATCACATAAACTGAAGTTTTCGATTAAAGCACATTTCACATTTTATATATATAGAAATCTAAAATTACTTGGCTTATAAAATTATCCATCCTTCGATACTGTTTGCTAAAAATTCAGAATTGGCCATTACTCTATATAAGTAAGTCTTTTACTTACCTTGCCAGCTATGAAGCAACACGAATCATTGTCAATATATTTCCTGAATGTCATCGAAAGCAATGCATAACGTGTTTCCAACGCTGAATAAACCTCATTGACACGGGATAAGGTATGTAGCCTTAAACAAAAAAATTATGGTTCTTTCATAAAAAGTACCCCAGGAAATTTTGTGTTCTGGAATAAAATGATAAATTTTTGCTACCAAATATTACAGACAAGAACTTTCATTTCCTTACTATCAATAAAGTTTGACAAAATTGCACTGGGTAAAAAATTGGACATTTTTATATCAGTGATTCGCTGAACCACTGAATATACTTCACTAAATGATTAACATTTTCCACACAAAAACTCATTATTGTTATATACCATAAAAATTTATTTTCCATGGTTTTCAAACAACAAAGATGTATGAAAAAGATATCTACTAATTTTGTTCCTCTCAAGCAGCCTTATCCATGCACAGACTCTCAATCCGGATGAGGTTCGGCTTTGTAGGCATGTATCTCATTCAAAGACTGGACGAACAATACATTTTAGATGTTCACGCTGTGATACTCTACATCAGACGTATAAAAGTGGTAAGTCATTTTGCTATCATTTTTCTGGTTCACTTCCTGTACAATGACTTTAATTATTAACGCAATCACTCTTAATTTCATGGCTAAATCATTAAGATGAGTTTTTATCCTAAATAACAGTGCTGGCAATAAAAAACTTAATTACCATAAAACGACAAAAACTAGCACCTGCGTTGAGACTCTCTTTTTGGTAACATCTTTTTCATTCGGCTCATTGCTTTATCCAATTGTTCACCAAGCCGGAAAAATGAACTATTTAGGATAGAGCGTGCCACTACGTCGAAACCTCTAGAAACCTAAAGAAAAACGATAATAACCATTTAATAGCTTTTTTTACGCTGTAAAATTGCTAATTAATGATTAATTATGTAATTTGAAAGGATTGCAAATTAGCAATTTTATACGGTAGAAAAAAATTTCCGATTACTGAAATAATTTGAATTGAAGGATATTTCGACTTCTCAAAATGTGATATGAAATAGTTTCAGGTTTTTCCTACTATTCATCGCCACTCACTTTTCTTATGATTATAAGAGAATGTTTAAGTTCGGAAAACAGAGGATAAATTTACTAACGGCTCTTAATAAACTGATATCATCGTAGGTAAGACACTTCATGATATACGTAACAATCTCCACCGGAAGTGTTTCAAAAGTGACAGATAGCGCCATGTTATCGTATTCCGATACTATTGCTGTGCTTGCCATGTATATAATATGCCTTAAAATTTAAACTCAAAGATACATTTGAAAAGTTCACAGAAATTTCATTAAATTTATTAAAGGAAAAATCGGATGAGAGCCGAAACCGCAATGTAAACCTTTTAAACGATATAATTTAATCGAAATTCAGTTCCAATTTGCATGAATCCATCCGTCTTCTTACCTCACCGATAGGTTCGTCCTATCCAGAAGATATCCCCGTTATACCGAGACGGGTCTGGATTCATTTTGCGATAGATCAAATAGTACTGAGAAGAATTTATCGATCACGTAAACATCTTCCGGGTGCTGGAGTTTTTGGAGAGCCACTTGTGGATACTTTAATTAGATTAATTTCAGGTAGAAGATCGTGCAGTACATGGTATGGCCGTTATGTGGCATCAATTCTTGAGGTTTATCAATTTTTCTTCCATAAATTATGATTCATGTGGATAAACGGATTTGATAAACAGATTTGTTTTTTTCCGTTTTCGATAACTCACATTTTTAATCTTTTAACTATTGTATATTTAGTTTATGTATTTCATTCATACTGTGAGTTATACATAACGCATTACGTGTTACATTTACAAGTAATGATAATATTAGAGTTTTAGGATAGGTTCATATTTTTGGAAAAAGATACTACAATATGTGTAAAATTTTTTGTTCACCGGAAGTTGGGCAGAATCACTTGCTATCTAAAAATATCAGTTAGACTCTTTAGTTATTGGAGTTGTGAGTTGGATTGCTATCTATTGAAAGTATAAGTTAAAATAGTTACTGATTGGAAGTAATGGTCAAGTCAATTATCCGGCTATTTTAGCATGTGATGAGCATAAATTAAAAAAGTAAAGGATAGAGTCAATCTTTTAATGTGAAAGAAGAAAATATTGCATTTATTTCCGAAGTTTGAAATAAACAGCATTTTCAGGCAATATTTGAATCAAGAACATGTGATTCAGAAGGTATGCATTTTAACTAGATATATTGAATGGTTTTGTTACATATCATTCCAATCACTTTTGTATTCAAATAGATTACGCAAGATCTCACTTTAGGAAGTGTTGTTAGCTGTTTTGTTTGTTTTCTTCTATATCTGTCTTTTCGGGTATATAAAATGTGAAGTTTAACTGCTTAATTGTTTAAATCCTCAGGTACAAATTATTGCTGACGTAAAGGTTATTCGAAGAACCAACTTCGTAATGTTCATGTCGGAAATGTTCCTCAGTATATGTAATGTGATAATCAGATTGTTTTAGGAAATTGTTAACTTAAAGTATATATTATTATCAGTCGGATTGAAGTTGAAGGGAAGAGCAGTATAGCTATTAAAATGATGAGTTATTTATTTGGCTTAAAAAGGACAAGAACCGGCGCAATAAGACTTAATAAAATGATAAGAAAGTTTACTTCGATCCTCTGCATTCTACATGATTTTTTGTTGCAGTTGGCAGATTCAAAGGTAATTCGCTCAGCGGCACGTCTTTTTGTCTCAGCAGTATATGGCATGCGTGTATCGATCTTTCAAGATTTTTGGAAACGAATTGAATTTTTTTCAAAAGCACTTGGTGAAGAATTCAAAAAGTCATCGAAGAAGTAATTTCATTTATTTGCAATCATGTCATAATAATCACAAACCATGTATTTTATAAACTGAAAGCATTACAAATCAATGTGGCTTTCACATTATCATCGTTTTTTTTTGCGATTTTCTTCTAGAATATATTGCTTGGTTTCTCAGTGCCATGATACCAGTGTTAGCTGAAGTTTGTATAGGTTGTCTATTAAATTTTTGTATAATACCACATTTCTTAATGAAATCTAGAGCATCTCAGCTATATGATTCACATAAAAAGGTAGTAGTATATCAATAATTATCATTGGATTTTTTAAGCTTATTTTGTCAATTTTCTGCGATATATGCTCTATAAATTTTTTGCGCAATAATTTTGTCAATTTGTTAGTGTCGAGATAGTGAGAATTTAATAACTTCTTTAGATATTATGATTTGATATTTAGATATAGAGGGATAAATACCTTAGCTCATAGTCTTAAAAAAGGATTTTTGCTGACTTCATATGATTGCCAATTTGTTGTAGTTGAAGATCAAGAATCACAAAATAAGGCAAACAACAAATAGCATGGCAAAAGATTGCACTTCAAAATGTATAAACAGTAAATTTGATAAATTTCATCGAAGCCTAATAAAATAACTGATTTGAGAATAAAGCTCATTTAATAAATGATTGACTATCCAAGACTAGACAATGTATGCGAATGCATGTTATCCAGAAGATTGATATCCTTTCATTATCGATTCTTAGAAATTAACATCACTGCAAACTTCTGCTTCACAAAGTTTACTTTTTCGAAGAGATCAATAAAAAGAAAATGTTAAAGTGACTCAACACTTGCTAAATAATTAGACTCAGGTGGTCGTTTGATATCCTGCGAGCTAACGCGTTCTCTGAATTTTTGCTGTAAACAAGCATTCGCTTGTTTGGATGAATTATGATTGGGTGAAATTGCCAATATGGATGACGAAGTACTGCAACGTATCGGCGTAACACTTTTGATGGGTATCGACGAGGAATAGGACGATAAATCCAATCCAGAGCCGAGTGTATTTGAGCTAAGTGTAGCTTTAAACTTTTGTGATTCGAGTGGTTGTGCTACTTGTGATAGAGAACGTGAACGGAAATGTCTAATGTTTACAACGTGAGAAATGTTCAATGAAGGCCTCCGAATTTGCCATGAGATCCGATTTGTTTCATTTACTTGTGTAGGATTTGCTGAAAAATGAGCATGGTAAGTAAATCGGTAGGAAAAAAGTTACATAAAAAATTAGCTTAAATAACTTATAAGATTTATACGCTGCACAAGAATATTGTTTAAATTTTGACGAATTGAAATGGTAGAAGTAGTATGGAAAAGTATGATAAAGATAAGAAAGAAAGAAATTTTAGACATACCTGATATAGTTTTTGCTGAGGAAGGTGCATTTTGTATTATTTGAGGTATTACTGGAAATGCATTGGCATTAAGACAATGCGTCACCTGAAACGTTATCAGTTTATCACAACAATCAAGTGTCAGAGAAGAAATTAGTGATTCGGAAATTTAACTGATGGAAGGATTGGAAAGAAGGAATCGGATGATAATAGATATCATAGTATCGGGATGCTAAATACCCATAATGTCTATCCCTCATCATAATGCTAGTTCGTTAAGATAGTATTTCTTGAAGTAGCTTCGAATTATATCATCAAACAAATTTGACATTATCAATCTTCCAGTAAATTAATTACCTAATTTGAATTTTATAAGCTTATAAACTAATTATTGTAAAATCTCAATTATTCCACATATTGTTTTGTTTAAATGTTGTCTTGTTTACCTCAACAGATTGTGGTAAAGTTGGCGTATTGGATGGATCGCGCACTTCGGAACGTTCAGGATTCGGAAATATGGATTCGGATCCGATTAAAGAATGTACATCGACGCTTAACATATCACCATCCCTTGGTGATTGATGAATGTTTTCTCTGTGTGCATTGTTGGGTGTACGTCGACCTACCGAAACATAGTATCCAAAAGCCTAAAACCGAATTAATCGTATATCTAGCTCATACTAGCAAATTTAATCATATCTTGAATATTATTGATATAATCAGTATATCAAATGAAGGATTGATAATACCTTTAGAATATCATTCTTACACATTGGACAAGTTCTATGTTCCAGAAGCCATGGATCAACACATGTTTTATGAAATATATGCCTAAAGTTCTTATGGTATAAATTCAGGAAAATCAATAAATTTTCATATAAATATTAATTTATCATGTAAAAGAAAGCAAAGATTGAATTATCGAAATTAGCTCACCCAGAAGAGGAAATACATGAGAGAATGCTTTACCTACAAGGAAGCGAACGAATAATATCACCAGCTCGATATGGATCAATGCAAACCGGACAATCAGTATCAAGTTCCTTATCACCAATTCGAATAGGCCTTGTTGGAATACGTGTTAATGCTTTTTTAGCTGCATTGAATAATCGCCGTTGAAGACGATCTTTAGCATGTGCATAACGAAATCTAAATTAGAAATATCAGTACAACTGTTTAAAAAGTAACTAAATTAAAAGTTAAAAGTAAACATCGATAAGTAAAAAAAAAGACATTTAATATAAAGAATTATAACATTCAGTTCATCGAGTTAATACGATTAAATACAAAATTGATTAAAAATATTTACGATAAGGTAGAGATTTCAGTAAATTAATAGAGTAAGATTAAGTTCCAATAAGTTTAAAATCATTAAGAATAGAATTAAATGATAACGTATATGATTATCTAGTAATACCATAGCAACGGATTTATCATCATGGTACGTTATCCATGAAAGAATTAACTGAGAAAAAAAAGATCTCTACTTTTCAATTAATCAAATTAGTAGAAATGTATTACTGTAAGCAGTTATTGAATAATATAAATCATGAATCTAATTTCGCTTATCAATTAAAATAAATTAATTTAAATGGAGAAAAAATTAAAAGGTAAGTTATATCTACCTTTGTACATAATAAAAGACAAGCCAAGCAAGCGAAATAACCATTAAAATGATAAATGAAATTGAAACAAAGAGAACGGAAGTTTTGGAAAAACTTCGTAAAGCATCTCCATCATTTCCATCAATAATTTGGCAATCATCTAAAGCGATCGGTGTTTCCTCTTCGATAAATGCAAAATGAATTTTCCTCTCATCGTCGATATTACCGCTTACCGGTAGATTACTGATACCACGTATGATAACAATCAATGAAATTTCAATATCTTTTATCATTCGTTTCAAATACAAATAGATACTGCTCAAACCGGTTGGACATTCCGTACAATTTGCACAAATTGTTATTATTTGCTAAAAATTTTTAATTTAAAAATTTTAGCTAGATATGTTTTATATCAAATATTCTATTGCTATGAATATAAAATGAATTAGATTTTGTATTTGTTTGGAGAAATAAAAAATTCATTAATTGCTAACTTTAAATTAATTCAAAATGAAATAAATCAATTTTTTGAAATTTGCAATGAAACAAATAAATCTATTTGTGTTTTCTGGATTACATTCAGGAAAAATGGATTTGAAAAAAAAAAAAAAACCTTATAACTGGTAAAAGAATATGCAAGATTTGGTCTTGCAGTTGTGGTAACCAGACGACATATATCACCACCTACAATTTGATCCAATGGAATATAAACTAAACGACCGATCGGTAGAGGATTCGATCGGAATGGTGGATCAAAGGATAATTTATTGAATATTACCGGACCACATTGCAACGATTGATGATGCTGTGGATGCTGCAATTGATATTTGATAAAAAAAAAATCTCTAAAATGAAAATATTTGATTTTTAACTTTTGAATAATACTTTACATATGCTTTAATAGTATTAATTAATGTTTAACTTTTCATATTTTGAAATATTAAATTGAATTCTTTTGCGTATAACTATTTATTTTGTTTACTGTCTTTTTTATTGTTTTGTTTATTTATTAAGCGTTTTTTTCAATTATACTATAATTATTTCGAATGGATTAAATTCATTTCATTTTTCATTTTCAAACTTATTTTCATTAATTTAAAATTTAATTTTCAATTTAACATTTTGAACTCAAAACAAATTTTGAAAAACGAATGAAGAAAATATGAAGAGAAATACTGCTTTATGAGATAGCAATGATTCAGACATAATTTTAGTTGGAATGTAAACTCTTTTTTTTTTAAATCTTTTTGAAGATAATTTCCGATTTTTAACTTTTTATATATGCTAGAATAGTATTTAAGTAAACTTTCTACTGCGGTAACATGCATGTATATGTAATTGAGTAAAAATCATGAATTTACTAATTTTGTCAATTTAATTAAATATTTGATCATTACTAATTTGTCAAAAAATAAACTTATTAGCTTCTGATTTCAAGATCAAAAAATGTTTAAAGAAATAAAGAAACGATACTTAAAAATAATTACTCCAATTAATCTTACAATTTCTTCCTTTGTTAAAATCGAAAAAATTTAGAAGTGAAGAAAAAAAAATGGAATTTATGATTTTATTGAAAAATAAAAAATAATTTCAACTTTTTTCTAGTCATACTCATACTTCTTTCACGCATTACTTATTTATCTCATCATATTACTTTCATTTTTTTTACTTCATATTACTTACTCCTATCATATTACTTGCTTTACTTATATTAATATTTCCAATCTTAAAATCTCCAAAGTTCAAAGTGCAATATATACATATATATATGGTACTGCAATATATATTATAAAAGATACTTCAAAATCGTTATATCATTTTACATCAACTGATAACTCATCGAGATCAGATCATAACTTTTATCACAATACTAATTGATGTGTTATAATTAAATTTTCAAATATTCTCCCTTCAATCTTACAATTTTTAAGAATCCAAAATTTGAATTTAGGCATTGACTGGGAATAATAGGAATGCATTATGTAAACACATCGATTTCAGTTCAGCTCTTGTAAACAAATCTCCTCTCTCTGCTCAATTGTCGTATGCTAATTTCGGGCTTAAACGAAGAGAGAGAGAGAGAGAGGGAGAGAGAAGAGAAAAGGTAAATGTATTTTCATATTCTTTGCATGAACTCATTTCACAGATTATAAGGTAGAACAGATGGCAAGCAAATCTCTTTCTCTCTCTCTCTCTCTCTCTTTCCTTTTGTTTCTCTGAGGAACAGAAATTAAAGGATAGATTGAGAATTTATTATTGGAAAAATTTTCATGTTATAATCGATAATGGAATTATCCATGTTGATATACTCCAATGTAAAATCAAGCTTATTTCCATACTTAAATTATGATTGATTGAATTGCTTTCAAATATTTGTTATTGAAGAAAATATGATATTCTCAATGTAAAATGTAAATAGTGAAATAGTAAATATCAATTTGTTAACTATCGTTAGCAAAAATTTAATGAATGATATGAAGTGATAAGAAAATGATAAGGAAGAAATTAAAAATTAAAATTCTATTTTGAGTGATATTTGATAAATGAGCAATCAAAACTTAAAAAATATATTGAAAGAAAATTTTGATAAAGGTGAAAATCGATAAAATAAAAAGATGAAAAAGATATTAATAATAAATGAAGAAACCTTTGACCTCATTTGCACTAATATCATTTCTCATTTTCATCCGATCACCATTTTTCCTACCTGTTCTGTTACACTTCCTTACCGTAATTATTCATAAAATTATATAAAAATTTCAAATTTTCATTTTCAAATAATCCAACATACTATTTTTTTACATCAAATACTTAGTTTCTACTTAGCGAATAAATTTTAAATTAGAAAAATCCGGAAATTTTAATTGGATGAAATTGAAAGTATCAATCATCCGTAAGTTTTTGATAACTATTTTCCCGATAGATCCCTGCCTTCATCCTAAAGCATAGCATATAGAAGAATGAATGACTTGACCTTTAAACTTTATCCTCCAGAATAAGTTCTTAAATTAAAATATTCACATATAACTTACTACTTCTTATACTAAATACTAGACTATAAATTGTTAAAATCAGCTTACCTACTTCTTATACTAAGTATCAGTCCATAAACTACCATAATCAGCTTACTCTGTTCACTTTTTAACCCTGAAATAATCCATTGGGTTTTTTTTATATATAACAAAATTTCCATTTCTTTTTTCCTGATTTAAATCGAATCAATTCAATAATACAATTATATGAACATACCTGAGCAGTAACCTGAAAGACATAAAGTAGCAAAATATAGCAATGCTTTAGCAGCCACTCCATTGAATGAATATTTATCTGCAAAGAGTACGAGAGCATTAATTAGCTTGAAATCAATGAAATTTAATGTGATCAATCATCCGATAAAGGAATGATTGAATAAGAAGATTGGAAAGCTTCCGGAAAATGATAGAATATTCCGTAATTTTGAATGAATAATAACTACATGAGATTAATATCCGGAAAATTCAATTTTAATATCAAATGAAACCAATTACTGAAATTGTTTGAAATTTAAGTAAGAGAATGTTAAGTTAAGTTAAGTAAGAATGTTAAGTTTAATTAAACAGTAAAATTTACCCTTCAAATAAAAAGTAGGAAAATGAAGAAAACAACCAGAACTTTATAGATTACTAGTATTTTATATCTGTTTCGTATAATTTTTTTCTTTAAACTAGATTTTATTATCTCTAATTAATCTCGAATGAAATTTCCTCGGAACCTGGGAAAAAACAGTATTCAGGATATTCGATTAACTTTTACTAAGTAATATTATCATTACTTTTCAAAATCCTTGCATTATAATCGTTGTATTTCCGCTTTTCGTTTCATCTTACAATCGATTCTTCTTGTTGTTATTATAGAATTGAAACCATCAGAATACCCAAAATGTACAGGAAGTTTAAAGAATAAATAACAGTTATAAAATACTGTATCCTGGAAACCTTTTTCTTCCTTTAAAACCTGAAAAGCGATAGTTATTAGTGAAAAGAATTGTGACATTGAGCGCTCATCTTTCTGTCGTAAGTTTTATCGATCGGATAAATATCTATTCATCTATCTTTCCATCTATCATTTATTCATTCGTTCAATCTTTCCATCCATTCATTCATTCATTCTTTCATTCATTCATTCATTCTTTCATTCTTTCATTCAATCATTCATTTATTCATTCTTTCATTCATCTATTCATTCATTCATTCATTCATTCTTTCATTCATCTATTCATTCATTCACTCAGTCATTCATTCATCCTTTCATTCATTCAATCATTCATTCACTCAGTGATTCATTCATCCTTTCATTCATTCAATCATTCATTCATTCTTTCATTCATTCATTCTTTCATACATCTATTCATTCATTCATTCATTCAGTCATTCATTCATT